>CABFVX010001902.1:113179-124347 GCA_902151425.1 Timema shepardi | reverse complement strand
CCCCCCCCCCCCCCAAAATGGTTTCCTCCTCGCTATTCACGCAAATGTGGGTACGTTTCATCTAAGCTTTACCATTCTCATCCCTAGCCCATTCGTGTGTTTAAATGTGGATAACCCGGACGTGTAATACGACATGGTGAAACAGAAAAAACTGTAATGGAAGAAATTATCCATGTGGAGTGAGATTCTAAATATCAACACCCATTCGTCCACCACCTCTATCTTTGGGTTGTCATGGCAATTTCGTTAGGCCCTACCATAAAATAAACCCCTACTTAGCACATAGAATTATCAAAATCCGAAGTTTAAAAACGGACTGTTTCGTGGGGATAAAGGTCAAAACAAGATTACGATAAGAAAATGACAATAACTGGTACTGCAAGATGGGCAAGGTAGCTATTCTAATAGACGTTTTCCGGCGAGAGACTAAACAACCACGTTTATTTTTCATAGCGCCTTACTTAGTACCGTATGGGCTATGAGCATACCTTTTTTTTAACCTCGCGTCTTACGACTGTATTTGTTCAGGTTAAACGTAAATATTATTGATAACTGTCCGACACCTTAGCTCAGTCGGTACTCGGTAGCGTGTCTGTCTACTGAGCTAAGGGTTCCAATTTTGATTCCTGGCATGGCTGAAAAATATATCATTGGTGAAATGTGAATTTATGCTTTCACAGTGATGAATTAACGGTCGGAGGAGGAGTGTTGTGTCTGTTCTAGTCTTAGGTTAGCTTATAAGTCGTGTGTTGATATAAACAACCGGTTTAGAAAGTGCTTGTTAAATACCTAAAAAAAAAAATATATGAAAAATTATTTATAATTACTCTAATGGGATAGGGATGAAGAAGGGAGCATTTACAGGTGATCTACCCACATTTGCGTGGAAGGAGAGTGGGAAACCATTTAGAAAAGATCAACCTCAGTAGGTCTGACCGTGATTCAAACCCCGATATCCCCGTCATAAGCAGGCCAGTCTAACATGAGAGTGGTGTCTTAGACCAGGGTGCTCCCACTTTTTTCTTCCCAAGGGCCAAATCTGACTATCAGTTTGCAACGCGGGCCAAAAATACATCTGATTAACTTAATACAGGCCTACAAACAACACTTAATAAACAATTACTTTTTATATTGTACTTATAATAAATTATATTTTTTGTTGGTAAGATTGTTCAAATTTTAATGTCAAAAATAGATTTATTAATCTCCCAATAATTTATTTTTAAATTCACACGCACGTACACGTTCACAAAACCACTTAGCATTATAAACACACACATACATATATGTGTGTGTGTATTAATCAACTAAATGCATAGTAAAATGCAATCATGAAATTTTTAAATAAACTTTATTTTTTAATCATTAGCTATTTCATACCGGTCACCAGGAGTTTCCCTTTGATTTTCCTCCAGAATACTGCGAGAGCCACAGTCTCAATGAGTGTGGGTCGCATTTGGCCCGCGGGCCACCAGTTGAAGCACACTACCTTAGAACTTTCGGCCAATGAAGCGGGTAAGCATACATTACTTAAGTTATTGAAATAGAGATAAGGGAGGTATCATTTAAAAGAAGTATATCCACATTAGAGTGAAGGGAGAGTGAAAAACCATTTGGAAAAAAACCTACATCAGTCCATCTTCCCGGGATTAAAACCCCGATCTCCTCGTCAGTTGCAATACAGTCTAACAAGAGAGTGACGCGTTTGTAGTTAGAGCATGTGATCACCGATTCAGATAGCGATAAAGGTATAAAATATGTACTAACGTAGCATTTAGCATCCAGATATATTTTTGTTTAAATAGTGAATAATTATATCAGAGTTGAACTTATTTTTTTATCAATTGTTTAAAACTTAAGCATTGAAATTTTTACTAGTCCATTCAGACTTGTTTAAAATTTTTCAAAATACATTTTTAATAACGTAATGTAATGTTCCTAAAGTTTAAATATTTAAATTAATAAATCTTATCAAAGCTTGTTTAGTTTTTATTATGGTTGCCATTTTGTAATATTTTTTATTGGTCTCTCAAATTATCTGACAAACAATACTATCCTAAGCGGTTCAACATTGGAAACTTTCACTTAACATAGGTTTTAACTAGTTATAGACAGACCATAATTAAAAGAAACCTTTCCGACAGTTCACCAAGTTACTAAAACTACTTTAATGTATTCATGAGCCATCCCATATGCTATATAGCTGTTACTTTTAATAGATGGTGCCAAAATTGGCTGCTTCAAGATCGATACAAGGAACTTTTATCAATTTTGAGAACTCTAAAATTATTTTGAAACGATCTAAAAGGTTTTTCCTATAGCCAATCGACTGTGTATTGGAATTATTTATGGGGCATTATTTTACATATTGTTTAAAGGTACTTTTATAAATACAGACGGGGTAGTCTTCTTGCTAATTATAGACACAAGGTAATCAGCAAACCAAAATTATATTATTTTAGGAACCACTTGGTATCAAACCAGTATCCACCAATCTTGTAAATAGACTTCCTAATGAACTCGGCCACTGGAGTGAGTTTGCGATATGGTTTTCGAGATGGTATATTGGCGTCGCGTCACCGAGCAAACAGACAGATTCGTTCCGGTTGCAAATAAACCCGCAACTTCGGTTTGTATTTCCGTGAGGAATAACTTTATAAATGGTACTTAACGAATTTAATGGGCCGTGGATCATACGTTATGAGCAAATACTTACATAAATACACATCGTAGACATCCGAGACTCCAAAGTACATGTTAGTAGAACTTAAATTATATCATCAGAATGAGCTTAATAAGCAGTCTTAAACAACGTTTTTATAAACGCCCTGAGAGAATGTGGGAGGTGGGGGTTCGATACTCCTAGAATAACTGTACAATACAGCGAATCAACAAAAAAAATATTTAGTGATACCTTATCAACTGACTAGTATTACTTAATATTCTAAACCAGGGCTATTCAGCCCGCAGTCCGTGGTAACCTTTTTTATTCGGCCCGCTGGCTTGTGAAAAATTTAAAATTATTTTAAGAGAAAAAAATGACAAATACCTACAGATATATATTTTACATGATCAACCCATAGAATAAATACGTATTTTACAAATGATTTTTGCTTTTTGCGCGAAGAAAGGTATTGTGTTTTAATACAAATGTACCTTGAACCGGAAATTAACAACTCTAGTAGACAAGACTAATCGTGCTATCTCCTGCTAAGAAAAATCTAAAAATTCGTATGTAGGGGCAGAGAACACACTTCACGAGAAATCCCAATCTCTAATATAAATATAATTTTATATGAATGAGCTGATACGAATATTTTAATATTTATTGAATCCTAATATTTTTGGTACAGTATTGCAGTCCTCGAGCCAATAAGAGAGATAAACTTTGGCCGTTGGGCATAAAAAAGGTTGATGGTACCCCTATCCTAGACTGTTTCTTTGTTCTTTCTTTTTGTCAAATATAAAATGAAAATTGACTATACTTCGATATTTTGCCCATCAAGATACACTAAGAAAAATTGTTTTTGACTCACAGGCTATATGATTCGCGAAATTTAAAAAAAATGACACCTGGACACATTATATGAATTTAAACAACTCATGCCTTGTGACACGCATAGGTTGAGCACGTGGGCTAAGAAGTCAACCTCGGCTGTTATGGTGTACCGGTGATACAAATGTCGGGGCTTGAATAATTCTGGATTGATATAATGAGGGTGGTTTCTCCTCAAGTACGCGATTTTCCAATCTCCTCCCTGAGAATTTGGGCACACTTTTATCTATCAACCTCACTCATCTCTACCATTTTGATGAATACGTTAAAAGCCCTTGTTTCAATCGTAATAAATACGTAAGTAACCTTGTGGTAAACGTATCCCTATAATACATTTTAGAAACATCTAGAATACCTTGGCCACAAGGGACAACATTTCTCGGAAGATTGACTTAATATTGATTTAAAATAAAGATGATTTGATTCTTTTAGTAAGAACCTTATCTGGTATCGCGATAAATTAACAGATTTACTTAATTATAAATTAATTCGTCAAAGGGTTGGTACTGAATTATCAATTTAGTCACGTGGCGTTAATATAGATATGAGATAATTAAAAGTTTCTTTTCTTTGCAATTATAGTTAGCTTGTAGTTATTATACACAAGAAACTCATACATTCGAATTTTATGGGACCAGGTTCAATCCGGATAATCCGTAATTTTGAAAAACGTTCATTGTTAACGAAGTAAAAAAATTTGAGATACTCAAGATGTCGTGAAAATAACACATATATTTAGTTCGATACAGCACTAAGCAAAATATTTGATTTTTTGAAACAAAATATGGTCTAAAACTTGTTAAGAAATCCAAAATATTATTATTTTTTGTTTGAAATTTGACGACCGCTTGTGGGACTGATAGATTTCTAGCTTTGTAGAATACGATTGGAGTCGGGCAGCTTAAGTTAATATTAGTGAAGTTTCATTAAATTGAGAGAGTGTTCCGGATAAAGCAAAATGTTGTATAGACGCCGTTCGGATGAACGGGTTTCTAGTGTGTTTTTCCACCATATCTTACTACCCATTTGGGCTATATGGATGAGGATAGTTTAATCTTAAGGAAGTGGATTCGCATTTGCGTACAGCATGAGTGAAACCCCCCATTTAGAAAAATCCATTCTTTTTGGACGCAACTGAGATATGAACCTTGATATAACCGTCATGTTTAATGCAAGAGCGTCACCTTAGGGCTTAAACTATTTGGCCAACGAAGCGAAATTTGCTAGTATTATTCATCCTAAGTAAGCAACCCTAAGGTTGGTTTGATTTTTAACCATCCGGAGCTGGGCAGAGGGGCTGGTTAGTGTTTCCTGAACCATCTGGTAAAAAAAACACGTACCAGGTAAAGTCAGGAAGTGTGTTGGATACTCGTTGCCTTCCACACTGTATTTATATGAGCGAGCGTGAAAGGGTTCTCCAATTTTGTCGGAAAAGTATTTTCACATACCTTCCAGGGTTCTTTTAAACGCCACACTTGACCGAGGAGTGACGGATTTACTTCCCCTCCTAAAGAAGTTGTGCTACGAATTTTTATCTCTCAAGAAAAATCCGTAGACCCCGGCTAGGTTTGAACCCATGAATATTGGATCCTGAGTCGAGCACTGTACGCCAAGATCACAGACGTTGTTTCTTTCCAGTGATGTGGCAAAAGCCGCCGCGTTTTCTAAATCACTGGGAACAAATTAGCCTTTTTATGCTCTGCCACCCAAAAACTTGTCGTCGTGTTTTGTAAAACATGCCGTCGTGTTTTACAAAACGCCAGTGGCAAAAGCCGCCCGAAATAATCTAAGTACTTATGACTCCATTTATGCAAAAGCGACGCTATTCTGCCGTCCGTTGCTTGGACATCAGTGCTGCCATTATGGTTCAATTGTGTGGAAGTTTCTAAGGAAGATTGTGTCAGTTGAATAATTGTTAGCTTTTTTCTCATTTTTCTAAAAAAATGGATGATTTAGAAAATGAACGTTTTATAGATTAGGTTAATAAAAAGTGTCCATGTCGTCATTTAATTTCTTCTAGAGGTTACGGAATGCTTCATCTTCAAATCTTGCAACCCCATTCACGGTAGGAATTACTCTCTGAAAGGTCTTTTTTCCTACCAATATCCTACTATACAATAGATTTCTGATAGGTAAAAAGGCCTTTAAGAAAACAATTCCTACCGTGAACAAATTTTAAGGTGATGGGACTTTCCAACACAAAGGTATTGACAGCACTGATACGATTTGTCCTCCCACACTACTTTGGCAAAAGCCGCGTGCATAAAATGAAACCACAAAACGAGACGGCCTTTTCCATCGTGTGTGACGGTGCACAAAATGCCTGCATAAAAGGGCTCTAAAAGAGGCATGAACGGCGCAACAAAATGATATAACACGTGATACTCGTCATCGAGATTGAGCAAGTGAGTGTTCGAGGTGAGGTTACATCACTCTCTTATCGTGTTTTATTTGCGATGACCAGCGGCTTTCCGCACCTGCTTGCCTTCAGAAGGCAACTGTTTCGTTCGCGAAAAAGTATCAAGCAACTCAATAATAGAAAGAGAAATATAATTAGCTTATATGCGCTCATCTTCTCAGTCCTTGGTTTCTAGAAGGTGAATTTATTTAATTGCTCACCGGATGAAAAGTGACATAAGCGATGTTTTGTTTGTGTCCATCTGGGATAACCACGTATTTTTCATACTGACGTAGTAACAGAAAGAGTTTTTTTGGCATAGTGTCTTACTACCCGTTTGGGTTATACGTATAAATATTAATTACGTTGTTGTGTTAGGCATGAGGAAGTTTGAATTTATACACGCATTTACGTGGAGGCATAGTGGAAAACCATTTATGGGAGAAAAAAAAACACCTTCAGTACACCCGAAGGGGATTCAAACCTTAGTATCCTCATCATTTTCAGTTCAGTCTATCCTGAGAGTGAGGCTTTCATTTACCCACCAAAGTGGATAAGGGGAGAGTAGAATGTAGATTAGGTGTGCCCGTATTTGTGTATATGAGAAGTAGGACACCATTTATAAGAAAACATTGATTATTCTTTTTATTATTATTATCACCGCGTCTTACTACTACCCATTCGGGTTGTACACACTTACGTAAATGTGTAATGTAAATGGTAGGGTGATTTTGAGATGAAATGGAGGACCTACAGTTTAACGTGGGATCCGAACCACGGTAGAGGCCTGGCACTCCACACATTCCCAAGTTGTGATTAATACAAGTCTTGTCAGAGGTGAAGGATGGGTTTGGCAATCAGATAAATCTGTGCCAGGCCCGAGGATTGAACTCCGGACCCCCAGCACAGAAGTCCAACATGCTACCCCTAGACCGCCAGGTCACCTAATAAACCATCTAATTACACCGAGCGACATTCAAACTGTCGGCTAAATGTAACGAACATCATTGGTTGCATGTTCAAACGCGTTACACTCACCCAATATATTGGATTGCCGATTACGGGAAGGTTAAAGGTTCGAATCTCTGCCTTATGTTTCAAGGCTGGCTTTTCCTAATGTACAGTCTTTTCTCTAAATTATACCTTTATTATCTATGCCCCATTAGTGTAAACGTATGAATATCCCAGACTGTTTTACTATCCGTTTGAGATATCCGAATGATTATATATATTTTTAGCACCTCGTGGGTTATACGCTTATGTACTAATCACGCTAACGTGTTATGAATGAGAAAGGTTGAAATTAGATTAAGTGTTTACACAATTGCGTGGGGAGAGGTAGTAAGAAACCATTTCACCCTCAGTACACCCAACCAGATTTGAAGCACGATCTCCCCGTCATCGGCAATCAAGTCTATTGCGAGAGTAGCGCCTAAGACCATGCGGCCACCGAATCGGATGATTATACTATTGAGCTAGGAATAGGGAAGGTAAAATTTAGGGAAAATGTATCCACGTGAAGAGCGGGATATTATTTAGCAAAAATACACTCTCACTACAACCTAGTGGAGTTTGAATCCCAATCACTTCACCATTGGTGATCCAGTCCCTTGCTAGAGTGATGCCTTAAAGCATGCAAACATCGAAGTGGGTAAAAATTAAGTTAAATGTAAGCTTATCTAACTAAAGGTGGGTTAAATGTAGGGTTACCCTTTTCAAAATAAAATAAGTTATTTTCTCAGTAATGGTGGTAAGGGATGTTGACACCGGGTATTTAATTAGCATTGAATGTCTTTATAAGGCTTGACTCATACAGAATCGGATCGGAACCCGACGAACGAAAACTAGTTTTGTCCGCACAATGGTTTGGAATTCAATTCATTTCAGTCGGAGGACAGCATCCAGAGAGTGTACACCAATTTTAGTGATTTAGTGATAATGAGTTATAGCAGCAGTTAAGAGGAGGTAATGGTGGTTGTTTTGTGAATCGCTGCCGATGCCGATGAAGACGAGAAAGAAGCGGTTTTAAAAAATACTTTCAGTGCACGATATAAATTAAACATAATTTTTCCGAGATATCCTCTCAAGCATTTTCCTTCATAGCACAATCATAATAATGTTTGTTATCAATGTCATAAATTATAAGGTACTGTTGAACTAAATTGATTATTTCTTCGTCCGAAGACTTTTTTTTTAATAAGCAAAATTTGTCGAGGAACAGGAAACGTCCGAAACGAGTACCAACAGGTGTAAACTGAGTGCGAGTGTAGATGATGCAATATTTCAGTCGGTGACCTGGTGGTCCAGGGGAAAGGTGTCAGACTTCTAAGACGTATAACCCGAACGGGTAGTAAGACGCCGTGATAATAATATTCCAGTCCTGAGGTGGCATACGCATAGCTTCAGAATCCGTCAAAATATTCCCTCCTGACAAATCGATTTGTTCCGTTCAGATCTGACGACGTTTCCGATCCGATCCAGTGTGCGGCAAACGTAAGCCATTTGAAGGTTGCATTTTATGGTAAATGGTGGAAGGTTTTAAACGGTAAACAATGTAATTGCTATGAATTTATCGAAAACAATTTATGAATTAGACGTAGATAAAATTAATGTTACTTTAAAAAAAAACCATTATAACTTATTATTATTACATTTTAAAAGTCTGACAACCTCTTATGTATAGATCCCTCGACGCTAGTGTCGCCAAAATCCAGTTGAGTCTATGCGCTGAGTGAATAGCAGAGATTGTAACGTTTAAAAGAGCTAGCCTGATATATTAATGTGTGTACGCCACCATAAGGGTGACATTTGATATAACGCTGGAATTGGTTCCGAGTTTGCCGTTCTGTATTATAATAATTAAAAAGTGATGATGTCTTATTTTATAAATTAAAAGTTCAAGTGTTTTATAGTTATTTTTATTTTAAGTAGATAAACATTTATTTTTATTTTTCTGCTAGATATTTTACACGTTGAAGATTTTAATAAAAGCCCGATTATTACTTTATACGCGTAATAATTCCCAACACATGAAATTTAGAACACAGATTAAGATGTCATAGACTCCACCTACACGGCTCCTCGTCAGAAGGAAAGTGAGGAGATGCGTACCCTGAAAGGGGTATATCAAGCAACATTTCCTTCTCGAAGCTTCCTAAAAGAAAAAGGTGTGGTCATCTAGGTGCGGTTCTGTTCACAAAACTGCGATGTCTTTTTTAACAGAGACATAGAAGGATGTCGCCATACCTTGCAACTTAACACAAATAAACCTTACTACCCACTCTCATTTAAAATATCGTAATTTTGAATATAGATGTGAATAATAAATTATTGAGATGTATATTTCCATATCTTTGGCAAGTCCTCACGTGTTATTTTCAATTAATCATTTCCAATGATTCATCAAAACACTCATTTTTTAGACTGAATTGTGAGTTAACACTTTCAATAAAAGTGAAAAAGAGATATGCTTTTCTTCGTTTTTAGTGTTCGTTATCGAAAAATTAAAACAAAATGAACCAGTAAGAACTTCATGTACAAGAACTACTGAATTCATTTTTCTTTTAATGTAAAGATTTATTTAAATACAACGTTACACTGTGACCACGTGCAACCATGTATTGGATTTAAACCTCAATTGTTTTCCAGTTTCATCTCGTGTTGACGTCTGGACAAGACAGACAGCCTTTAATGAAATGTGTGTTTTGACGAGATTTGTTTTTTAATACATCTTCTAGCTTGTGCGATGACTGCACATATATTTCACAAACCACTGCTCGCATTTATTTTAAATGGTGCTATTTCTATAAATGAAAGAGTAGTTGATCAGTTTCATGATGATCAATAACACATGGGAACAATTTATTTTCATTTTCATGAAAAATGAATCATGGGAAATGGCTCATTGAAAGTGGTACAATGAAAGCTCGCCTTAAGAGATTTGTGGTATCTCCCCCCACCCCCCACCCCTTAGTTTATCTAGGGCAGCGTTTTTCAACCGGTGTGCCATGAAGTGTCAGCAGGTGTGCAATGGGAGTTTGGGGTAGTACTAAAGACACGTGAGAGAAAAAAAAATACTTTTGAAACACAAGATTATTATTTTTACTTTCTTTCGACATATCGGAAAGAAAGTATAGTGATCGTCAAATAAATCGAATTCGATATTTTGATAAAATGTTGAACCTCCTGAAATAAAAAAGTTATTTTCGAAATGCCATTTGTCTGTTACAATTTTCATAATTTCTCCGCAACTATTTGAAATCGGAAATGACTTATCATTGTAAAGTTGTAGTACTATTAAAGATAAAAATCTTTTGCTTGAAATATATTTTTATAAAACCAATTATTTCTGGGCTAGGCCTATAAGTGTATATATATATACTATATACTTTAAATTCGAGTCTTTGAAAATGAATTTGATTCTTATGCTCTTTTCTAGACAGCGATGTTTCTCTTTCCTCAATTTTTCTGCACAGTGTTCTTAGTTCCTAATGCCATAAAGTAACAGTGTATATTATTATATTTATGATCTTTGGTGTAATGTTTCTACAAAAATCTATATACTATATGTATTTCACAAATCTTAAGAGTTTTTAGTAAAATTTATATTTTAAGATAAAAGTGGGAGAAAGTCTGTGCTCTGCACCCTACAATTTATTTTAAAACAGCACCATTATTAGAATTTTAGCTATTGAGATTTTTAACCAAATCTAAATACCAATTATTTTAGTGATATAATCTCTCCTTAGGTAACATATTGTGTGCCGGGACAATGTTGCCACCTTGTCGTTTATGCCTCGAGTTGGAAAAGCTTGAAAATCACCGGTATAGGGACTAGGGGATAGTAACATGTGATAATTGATGGTTGGCAACCCTGACCAACACATATCTCTGAAACTTTAAAACCATTCATATTCAGTATGGAAACGACTCAGAAGTCCGCAGACCGTTATTCGCTTGTTATATACACTAAACATTCTTCTAATTGAGTTTCTGGCGGATTTGCATTTCAGGTCACCTCTCTCTCTACACCTCATTTCTTGTGGACAAACAAGAGGGAAATATATCGGAGGCACCATAACCGGGTCAAATCAAGGAGAGCAGAGAACATGAACATGTAAATCCGAGTTGTTTGGGACGTATTCATGGAACATGGTCCTAAAGTCAGCCGATCACAGAAGAGCATAAATAGTACAGGAGAAAATGGGGGGGGGG
>CABFVX010001902.1:73575-113152 GCA_902151425.1 Timema shepardi | reverse complement strand
GAGAGTTACATTTTCACACATTTTCCAGGACAACAGCTTTTACATCTCAAACTCCATAAAGATACCTGCAAATCAGGGCGTCTAACCAAAACCGATAACCAAAATTAACAGTTATTTTTAAGGAGCCAGAAATGGAACAGGAATCCAAAATATAAACTTTAGCTTATTAATGGTTCTTACGTTTTATATAAAAAATATAATTGCACTGTATGAACTTCTTTCTTAAAATAAATTTGATTTTGAAAGAAAATAATATTTTTTTCGGGAATTTTTGTGAGCGTAGGATATAATTATTTTCCAAGGGATTGTAGATGAATCTATGAGCACCTAGCAGTAAGCACTAATAACTTCAGATTTTTACCCATTATTATTGCCACAGTGTGTAGGGTTTCCTCATTTTACTATGAGCTCGGTAAGATGTATTTAGCTTTGAGTGACAGCAAACATATCTAACTAAAAGTGGGTCAAATGTAGGGTTACCTTTTTCAACATAAAATAAGTTACTTTCTCAGAAATTGTGGCAAGGGATGTTGACACCGGATATTTAATTAGCATTGGATGCCTCTATAAGGCTTGCCTCATACAGAATCGGATCGGAACAGATCGGAACCCGACGAACGGAAACGAGTTTTTTCCGCCCAATGGTTCGGAATTCAATTCAGTTCAGTCGGAAGACAATATCCAGAGAGTGATTTTAGTGATTTAGTGATAATGAGTGATAGCAGCAGCCTTACAATATGAGTGAATAATGACCGTGGGAACGGGATGATTCCTAGATAGCTCCGTGGTTAGAGCATTGGTGTACTAAGCTAAAGGTCTCGAGTTCGCTTTCCGCGTCCAGGCGTCATTTTTCAATTTTCACAATATGATAGCTAGATGGAGTAAATTCTCGCTAAAAGCATATATAATAGCTTTGGATAGTTGATGCTTAAATTTGCGATCCCGTACAATTATAATAATTGTGCAAGTGGCTGAAATAAGTCAACTACCGAGTCGAAGGTGGCTGAGTTATCTGATAGCTCGTGATCTTAATAAATCACACATTTGTAGCCGACTAATTCCACACGTTCATCATAGATTCTACCTTAAAATATGAATGAAGAATGACCTTGAGCACGGGACGATTCCTGGATAGCTCAGTAGTTAGAGCATTGGCGTACTAAGCCAAAGGTCCCGGGTTCGATTCCCGTATCCAGGTGTCATTTTTCAATCTTCAGAATATATCTAGATGGAGTAAATCCTCACCAAAAACATATATACTAGCTTTGGCTATTTGATTCTCATATCTAAGAAGGGTGAGTAATGAGAAGAAACTGTTCAGTTGTATAAGAAGTCTGGACTGATTACGAAGACATTTATTTAAAAAGTGTAATTCCTAAAAGTTAAACAATTTAAGTAGTTGTTGAACTGCCAGTTCGCTTGGAGGGCTAAAGGGGGAGTCGAAAATTATAAAATCTGTTCACGCTGCCTTCAAATATCAAGCAAGAAGTCATCCAAGTTTATATTCATTGTGTATAGCTCAGAAGTGCTTTTATAGTTTTATTAGTAATATTAAATATATGAATTATTTGATAGATGGGTGAACTAAATATTACCCAGCAATATACTAGATTGTCGATGATGGAGAGATTGAGGTTCGAATCTCGTTCTGGTGTACTGAGAGTGTTTTTTTCTAAAATGTTTTTTCCCTCTCCATCCACGCAAATATGACCTTCCTCA
The DNA here is from genome assembly GCA_902151425.1 of Timema shepardi. Taxonomy (NCBI): domain Eukaryota; kingdom Metazoa; phylum Arthropoda; class Insecta; order Phasmatodea; family Timematidae; genus Timema; species Timema shepardi. Next base: position 111,433 of record CABFVX010001902.1, on the reverse strand, counting down.
TCCTTAAAACCATTAGCGTGATTAGTATATAAACATATAAACCGATCGGGTAGTAAGACGCGGTGGTAACAATAAAAACACACATTGTTTAAACAAGTTTATTCGAAACGTGTAGGCTTACAGTACACTTCCACTAGTTACTCGGCTTACAACTGCCTTAGACGGAAATGATGAAAATTGTTCAAATTGAAAGTCTAAAACAATTTAATGTGAAATTTGCCAATCCTTACCCCGGTTCTAAAGGCCTCGCTCTCGTAATAGACTGGATCGCAGATGATGGGGAGATAGGGTTTAGAATCTCGGTCGGGTATACCTAAGGTATTTTTCCTAAATAGTTTCCCACCACCCCTACACGTGAATGTGGATACATTTCCTCAAAATTCAACCTTCCTCATCCTTAACCCACTAGTGTTTATATGTGGATAACACATACGAGTGAGTACAAAGAAGATTGTGTTTTCTAAAAGTTTCTTCTTACCGAAATGCCACTACTCTGGTTGTATGAATACAGGAAAGTTCAACTAATAACGTGTAGAGCCGAGAGATAAATACCGGTGAGTAGTGTGTTGACTATAGAGGTTTTATGTGAGAAAGGTAACCTACTTGTCAACAATCTCATGTAAATGAACAGCTTTAATGCCATGTCGTGGAATGGAGGGCGGTAAATGGTATTGTTTCACGAGAATCTAGGTGTCCCGCCGCCACAGCTGATATATATGCTGATAAGTACCATAATTACGAGGGAGGCATCAACGAGGCCGGTCTCACATGCTCAAAACATATAGTACCGGACATCTTGAAAGATAAAAACGAGAAAACAATTTTATTTTCTCTCCGGATGGGCTAGCGGAAAGAGACAATATTACGCATTTCAATGAAAATATGTTTGTTTTAATCTGACCGGGCATTGTATATCTTGACAGGTCCCTTGCCTTGTCCAATTGAGTCCTCCAGCACGTACTATCGGCAACTTTCAGTTATAGAACCTGAAACGTCAGTCTCTTTCTTTTCTTGATGTCGTCTATTAAATGCATTTGTGGTCTTCCCTGGTTCTCTTTTCCCTTCCATTTTGCCTTCTGTGACATCACTTAATAAAACATTATTTCTTCTCATTATTTGACCCAACCGCTTGAACTTTCTTCGTGGAATCACCTGCAGAATGATTCTGCCGGAAATATTTTGTTTTTATTTAATTTAGTTGAGGTATTTAACGTACACTTTCTGAACCGACTTATTACATCAACACACGAGAATTTCTAAAGGCGAGAGTGAAAAGGCCTACCAGTTTTGCAGGGAGAGGTAGTTTCACATACCTACCTTCGAGGGTTATTTTAGATGCCACAATCGACATGAGAGCGATGGCTTTACGTCCCCTCCGAAGGAAGTTGTGCTATGGATTCTTATCACTTAAGAAAAATACGTCGACCACAGCTGGGTTTGAACCCACGATCATCATGTCCTGAGATGAGTACTTCCTCCTAAGACCACAAGACCACCGAAATTAACTGCCCAAAATTGAACTCAAGTATTATCGGGAAGATCCTCTAACGGTATTTGTATGATCAAATCAAATTTATTTTGGAAATTTCAAGTTGAAATGTATTACTCATGATTCGAGTGTTTACGTGCCCAATATAATCAAAAGACCACAGGTGTGGAAAACTCAGATATTGTACATATGATTTTTACCCAACCATAATAAATTAGTTTATTAATGCAGTGATTGTGAAGCAATAAAAAAAATTATTTGAGTTATCTAACGTGGATTAGCTAAACTGAATAATAATTATTATATCACCACATGATTTATAAACTAACTTAATTTAAGAACAAACACAAAACACCGCTAATCAATCACTGTGAAGGGGGAAAACCAACGTTTCACCAATTATGCATATTTAGGCAAACCCTGTAATCAAATCCGAGTCCCTTTGCTCAGTAGACAGACACGCTACCGACTTAGCTAAGGAGTCAAACCATGAAATAATAAAAAGAAACCTCCATGTCGTCAGCCCACAATTGAGCTATACCGACAGAGTGGCTGTCGTCTGTAAGCGAAGATAGTGTCGACTTCAGCGGATAGAGGGTGTCATGTGGTCGGGAAAACGAACCTTCTAGGCGCTAATAATAGTTTTATAGACTCCTCGTTTGTCCTCACGAGGTTGAATTGATCCCGTTCCAGACCCAGTGCTTCACAGAAAATTTGGAAGCGCCTGGAATCAAATCCGAGACCTCTGGGTCTGTAGCCGGGAACTCTGACCCAGTTCTTAAGTAACGCGGGAACTCTGTACGTCTACAACACGTCTCACTGCTCTGGTAGTTGGTCCCCCTTTAAACAAAAATGTTAATTAGGTTCTCATGAACTAAAGTGGATGGTGATGGAGAGACAGGACTGAAACTTCACTTACTTCACGGTCAAATGATCGCGTTATTCCATGAAGTCGAAATGACGTCGCCACGAGTATATTTTTTTATTTTTTCCCCTCTTTGCTTCGAGCCGGAAGACATGTCTAAATGAAACCTTGTTGTTTTATTTTTAAGACCCCCGGCACGGTTCTGTGGTTCTTTAATATGTTGACTGCCTTAAGACAGGAAACTGAATCATGGAGTTGGGTTGCTTGTTTTGCTGGTTTTAACGCGGCCACGTCTGGTGAGCGGTCATTGCTTTATAGTTGATCAATAATATCATATAATTTATAGATTAGTGTCGTTGGGGAGCCCGGATTTTTATGTAAGAGGCCTATTTTAATCCTGTCAGTTATACAGTAAATGTGAAAAGAGAAATGTCGGTGAATTAGGCTGCTTGGGACTGCAAATTCAGTTTTAATTTTTCATATTTTTAAAAAATATTTTAATATATATATTGCGCATGTGGGATATATTTATATATATATTGCGCATGTGGGCTAAATCGATCGTGACCCAGTAGTGGACAGATTAGTCATTACTAATGAACCGTTTCCCAAAGGAAACGCCCGAATGTACAGTAGCTACATGGCTTCTATGGTGCTGACTGACAGTTCACAGCTGATTGTTAGAAGTGACAGCTGCTAAACACACGTTATTGCAGATCATGTGGTTGGGCGTATGGATACATAATTTGGTCTGGTAGCTTTTCAAAGCTTTTAGCTGTCATCTGTGAGCCGTCAGTCACCACCAAAGAAACCATGAGGCTACTGTATTAATCGTACATCCTTTCCGTGGAGGCTCTTTCCATGTTCCGATGAAATGAGGGGAGGGTGGTAGTGATTATGAGGGTGTGGAACGTAAAGGAATGGCAGATCAGGTATGCTAGCTTGTCAGAGAGGATTACAGTTGCCGTGGCGTAACTTTGTGTCTGACGTTTCTCGTACTGTGGCAGGGAGAGAATTAAGCGTTGCCACACACTGGCCTTTGTAGCACGTGTTTGGCGCGGTGTGTCAGTTTGTAAACACAAGTTAACGAGTTATAAAAACAATCATCCTTGAATCTGATTAGCTCATTTTAACGTTGTCCTTTGTTCGGGAGAATAAACCATATATAAATAGGGATGTGGTATCGAAAGAAAAGTATCGATAACATTAAGTGTCGGTATCGAAACGTATATAAACTTTTATGCTTCCTCTGCTTGGGGGACTTTTGAGTTGACTATAAGAGATTCTGTGTTTAGTTTGTAATGACAGTGCTCATATTTAAAGGAAGGGGTAGTATACTGGTCGCTACTCGCCCCGTCAGTATCAGGCTATAATGATAAACAAATATGAACAGCTATGAGTGATAAGCTAAAAGAGATTGAGTGCCAGAGTTGCTTCTGGCTTATCATCCAGAAAAAGAGCGAGAATTGAGAAATAGTGTTTTTTGTTCTTCTTCCACTCTCCAATTAGTAAACATTTAATCCAAGCATAAGTGAAGATAGCAAAAAAGTTGTTTCTTTGGATACCGATCCGATACCAGAGTGTGAGTACTAATATCAGTAAAAATATCGAGTAAAAAAATTAGTATCGAAAGGAAAATACCGATATTATTAAGGTATGGATACTTTTTTAACATCACTAGATATAACGCCGCCAGGCAAATAATAAATAACGAAAACGGAACCCAAAATCAATCAAGTAGATGTAATTTGATATCTGTCACATAGAATATAAAAGTCTCTTTAAAAACAAACAATACCAACCATGTGTATACGTGAAGGTATAGCATTAATACTGGCTAGTAGGTCGAGATCAAACTTTTAAACTTAGTCTGAAAAAAAAATTGTTTTAGTAAATCTACTTTAAAAAATCTGGAATTATCTGACGTTCACTTGTTTTCAAAGAGCCAGCAACAGTGGAGGTTTCATTGAAAGTATGTAGTGTTTGTATGAGTTCCGAAATCAATTAAATAATGCAATTTATTTGAAATCTTTACTAACAGAGAAATTTAAGTGGTTTAAAACAAAATAATAATGCAATACAATTTGTTTAAAAAAACATCTCTTTCGGCATGTCTCTCATAATTTGCCACAAATGTCACAAAATTAAAAGAGAAACATTCGGTTAACGTAATATGTGTTAGATCTATCGCTATAGATCGATAGTATCAATATCGTTAAGATAATACCAAAGCAACCAATTGTTTCAATATATAACCCCAAAAAATTTAATTTGATATCTATAACCCTCCTTTCCCACCATATGCTGGCAAAGAAAGGTATCGATAAAGTGAAAGATATATAAAAAAATAATTAAACCTTTTCCAATAACTTCTAATATCATCCAGTTTTCCTGGGGTATGCCTGTCTTTCCTTCGAACTCTCTTTATATCGCTCCCACCCTATCTCCCCACACACTTTTAAACTCCCCCACCCTCGTCACAATCCACACACACACGTCTGATATGCTTCCAGAACCCCCGTTTGGGAACCGCTGCCATTGAAGACCCTCTCTTAGGGTGGGCAGGAAGGGAGCACAAGAAAATGTAAGTGTTGTAGTTTTTATATAAAAACATATTTTGGGCCAAAATAAATGTATTAATATTGTTACAGTAGAAACATAAAGCTTAATTTGTCGTCACATGGTGACATCAACGGTTGCTGAATATCTGTCAAGGATGTCCTGGAATTTTTAATCACAACCTTTTCTCTTCATTTAAAATGTTTAAGAAGTGGTCTCTTCGAGTCCTTGATGTGCTGTGCCGCTCTCCTGAACAGAATGTCACAGCCCGATGACTTACAAGACTCGAGTGACTGGTCTGAAGGTGACTCAACCCCCTCCCTCCGTCACAGCGACACAATGGCAACCGCGAATAACGGCGGGGCGGGTCGCGGCTTCATGTACCGTGCAATACACACAACAATGTGTTATTACGAGCTGAGTGCCTCGGATTTTATTAGCTCCCACACATTTGTCAGGAGTTACTCCCTTTTCCTCCTCCGCGCTGTCGACTTTTTAAAATACTTTTTTAATGTAAGGTGGAAGGTAAGGTCTGTATTTTTTCAGGGTTTTATGGCTAAAAACCTTTTTTGGTCAAAATAAATAAAGCATTACTTCAGTAAATACGTTTAGTTTAATTTTCTACAGATAATCTCAACAGCTTTTGAATCTCTCTCGTGGGAAAAGTAATTTGAGAAGAACTTTTTTTCTTAATTTGTTTTATCGCCACGTCTTACTTACTACCTGTTCAGGTTACACGCATGTATGATAATTACTCTGGTGGGTTAAGAATGTGAAAGAAAGCGTTTTAGAGGTAAACTACCCGCATTTGCTTGGAAGGAGAGTGGGAAACCATTCAGTAAAAACCCTCTTCAATAGAGCCAACAGAGATTTAAACTCCGATGCCCCCTGTTATAAGCAGGGTAGTCTGACACAGAGTGACGCCTTAAGCCATTCGGACGCTGAAGTGGATCTCTTAATTTGAAAAATTTCTGATCTAATTTCACGATGCCTACGACAAATATTCAAGAACTGTTGAAAATTTAACTTTTATAAATGAAAACATACGCTTTTGTGGTCAAAATTAATAACACTTTTCTATACTCTTAGTATTATTTTAAAGGTATTTATAACTACATTATCTATAAAAAGTGAAAGCTACAGATCACAATACCTGAAGTTAAAGGGATTTAGTAACTTTCTGTCAGATAAGTTTGTTCCTAGGAAAAGTGGATTAAGCTTGTAATCGCGTATTCGGTAGGTTTGAGTTGAGTGGCTGACACGTCTGACTTTGAATAAAGACTCAAGAGGCCGGGGTCTAATGCTTGCCCGATGCATTGGGGAAAATGTTCCCACGGCATGACTATCCACCCTCTCTTTCTCCAGATGAATACCGGTCCATGGACTTAAAGTTCACTCTCGTTATTCTATTAAAGTTAGAATGTTGAATGTTTGTAGTCAATGTCGTGTCGTTGACTGTTTCCAGAGAAAGCAGAGCTTGTTTAAACTGATCCTATTAGAAGTTCTGTGAAAGGTGAACTTCGGTCCCTTCATGTTATTTTCGTAGGAAACAAATTAATACTATATTAGATAGTAGGCTTACATTATATTCCTAGAGAATCATCATAGTTCACGTGGCTTGAGACGTCAGCCTCGTGGTCTATATAAGATTTTTTTTTAAATACACTATAGGTACAGGATTGATTGCTTGGAATTATAAATTCAAATCACTCAAAGTTAGCTATTAAACGAAAAACCTTCTGAGCAGCAACCATATAGAAACGGATAACCAGATTAAAATATTATGTACAGTACATACATCGTTTGGACTAGGTTGTAAGAATACTCCTTTCAAATTTAATTAACATTCGTCAACGAATATCGCAGCTATCAAAGAGCAAACAAATGGACAGAGATTTTTGAGTGCCTGCTATCTGAAAACTGGTCAACAAATCTAAAAAACTATGTAGTCAACATTCGTTGTTTGGTCTAGGTTAGAAAAATGTAATTTACAAATTTCGTTAAAAATTGGCCCACATGTCCGACAGTTATCACGGCACCAAGATCCAGACGGGACAGATTAAATATCAAATGATCAAGTTAAAACAAAACCTCACTTCGTTCGGCCAATGAAATGTTCTTCCCCACTCAGTGCCAATTTGACCAATCACACACACAGGCTTTTTTAGTATACCTTATATGGACATGTAATTCCGCTAATTCCTGGTCAATTAGTGTTACCTTTTTCAGTGGCCGCATTGTCTAAGGCGTCACTCTCACCGTAGACTTGAATGAGGTTCGAGTCTCGTACGGGTATACTGAGGGTGGTCTTCAAAAATTGTTTTCCACCCTCCCTTCACGAAAACGTGGGTACACTTTATCTAATATAACCTCCCTCATCCCTAAAACCATTAGCGTAGTCCGTAGGCTACGTAAAAAGGTGACTTGGTGGTCTAGGGGTAAGGTGTCAGACTTCTGTGCTGGCGGCCGGGGTTCAATCCTCGGTTCCAGCACAGATTTATCTGATTATCAAACCCTTCCTTCACCTCTGACAAGACATCTTGTGAATGTGGGGAATGCCAGGGCTCCACCGTGGTTCGGATTCCACGTTAAACTGTAGTTCCTTCATTTCATCTCACAATCACCCTACCATTACACATTAGCGTAAGTGCGTATAACCCGAACGGGTAGTAAGACGTGGTGCTAATAATAATAATAGTAGGCTACGTAAGTGTATAACCCGAGTGGGTTAGTCAGACGTGGTGCTAAGAAAAATATTGCTGTATTTGATGATAATAACAGATCACAGGTACGGTTGAAACTAGCTCTGCTTACCCTGGCAACACTTTCACGACACGTCATTGTTAAAAGTGGCATCATATCAAAGCGTACGAAAGAAAAGCTTGTCCGTGGCTCTGAAGATTAATGGTTGCTATGAACGTATGTTTGTTTATACGGTGTGTTATAACCAGGTGTTGCGACACAAATAAACCCGGCCCACCCGAAGTACCTTGAGGCCGACTGATTTTAACAACCTCCACACTCTTACACAACGTAACCTCCTTACAATGCGCGCGCTTGAAGCCGACTAAACTTCCCTGACAGTCACTTTCATTTGCGGCTTTCATTCATCCGATGTTATTTATTTATGTGCACCACGTCTAACTACCCATAGATATCGGATAAGTAAATATAATTTATAAGATATTTATTTGCAATTTCTAAGATGCAGAGTTGAAAAAACAATTTAAGAAAAAAAAACTTTCAGTGTACTCGGCCAAGATTCGAACCTAAAATATCCTCACTACCGGCAATCTAGTTTATCACGAGCTGGACGTCTTTGATCGCGTAGACATCGATGCGTATCACATGACAATAATAATCTTACATGACTATAATTTTAACAAACTAAATATTATTTTTAATAAATCAATTTTTAAACTTTACAATCCTGAGTGTTTATTAAACCTTTTTATTGATTCATTACATTATTATTAAATTTGACAATCTAAAATTAAGTAATACGTTTACAAAACAACATATTAATTCTCACTTTATATATATACTTAGCTACTTTGTGGCATTAGAAACTCTATAAGTTCATTGCCAAACTTACAAAGAACGTCACCTATTCCTATCGTGAGCTACTTCTTTTCAGTCCACCTCATTACACCCTATCTCTTTCAGGTCCATTCTATGCTAGACTCCCATCTACGCCTAAGTCCTCCCAATGGTATCTTTCCAGTCGGTTTGCCAGTCAATACTCTGAACACTGTTCTAGATTCTCCCATTCGCGTTGCAGATAGAGCCCACCGTAATCTACGATACTTTATTATCCTAACAATGTTTTGTGATTAGTACAGGACATCATTATGTAACCTACTCCACTCCCCAGTAGCCTCATTTCTTTTTGGACCAAATACCTTCCTAAGCACCTTGTTTTCGAATACTCTAATTAAAAAAAATCTTTTTAACTAATTATTCTTCTTACCAAGACACAAAATATTTTTAAAAAAGTAGTTGGGTCAACATAGATGTCAACTTATTTATAAAATTAATAGCAACTTCTCTAAGTAGAACAACCCCTTGTGGTGGAAAGGGGTCACTAGAGTAATTATATCCCGGAAAGGAGGCTGGTTTAGAAGGTGGGGGACTACACAGAATCAATGAACTGTGACAAAATATATTATGTTAATATGCACAAGCTGGAAAGTAGGGCGAGAGAAAGAGAATATAAATGAATAAGTTGATTTGCCGCGGCGTAACACAAGAATGGTGCGAGCGACACCTTAGGCGGCCTAACACAATTTTAAAACTACTTCAAATCATCTTAGAAAATATTCTAAAGTTGAGAATAAGGAGCTATATTTACTATGTGATATAAGACTTTGATGGGTTTTTTAATATATTGGTTCAAGTTACAATATTGATACAATTGATAAAATAATAGCAATTGAAATTTTAAAAATTAGAGTTGAAGCCTAGAATATATTATAGCCAATTAAGAAGCCTTGAATAAATTGAGGTAAATGTTTTTTTTAAACAGAAACGAAATGTAAATATACAGTTATACCAAGTGCTATATATATATATATATATATATATATATAATAGAGTTAATTTATTAACATTTTTTATAACATTTTGAATTTTTACAAGCTTCACTTGAGAATTAATTCAATGATATATCTGTTTGTTAATTAAGTTTAATCTTATATTTCTTATTTGCTCCAATATACTAGAATTATTAAGGAATCGTTTCCAAATAATCTGTTTATAACATAACCTTACTTTCGCTTATCACTTAAACATTTTTTTTAATAAGTGGCTAACAATTTTTATGGCACATTTTATTAATTTTTACAAGCCTCACTTGTGTTAATTAATAAAAAAACATCCTTTTTGACTGTCTATTAAAACTTGTTCAAGTACCTAAATGAAATCAATCAATGTAATCGAATTAAATTACTCATCAACTAGATTATAACCTTTTCAATTCGAGTTTTCAATCTTCATAATCTTTTTTTTAAATCAAAACTCTACTAAATATTTTACTTTGTATAATTGTTTATTTACATTAATCTTCTGTTTTTAAAAACATTTACCTCAATTTGTTCACTTCCTAATGTGTTCTAATATTTTAGATTATCAACTTAATATATCTAGTTTTTTCCTTTCAATTGCTATTATTCTATCAATTGTATCAATATTGTAATTTGGACCAATATATATATATATATTATATCAAAGTCTTATAGCTTAGACTACTTAAATGTTTACTGAGACAAAATTTGTACTTTAACACACAGCACATTTTATCTGACTTTATGAAATCTAACTAAAGATCAGCCAATGAGAAGCAAGAATCGAAAGAGCACTCTCTACATCTAGTGACGACTTTCTTACCTTCATGTGTGCATGCGCCAAGCTGTGTGTTTTGCAGTACTACTTTTGAAGAATGTGTCAATTTAAATAGCTATAGCACAATTTTAGCGAATGACATTCAGTCAGTGTTGAATAAAATACACCAAGAACGCTGTAAAAGGAATTTTTTTTCAGTTGATGTTGATAATATTTTACTAGGCTATTGTATTATATCATAGGTTTTGATACGATCAATCAAAAGGGACAATTTCAGGTCGTACTACTTTACGTATGAATAGATGAAAGATACGCTCCGGTTGCTGCTTGTTCTAAGAGACTACTCTCGCAATAGACTAGACTGCCGATAACGAGGAGATCGTGGTTCAACCCCAGTCGGGTGTACTGAGGGTGGGTTTTCCCACACTCTCTATATATATATCCACTCAAATACACGTATACTTCCTCAAAATTCAACCTTTCTCATCTGAAACCCATTAACGTAATTAGTATAAAAGTGTACAACCCGAATGGGTAGTATACGTGGTGCTAATATGTATATGAACTAAGCCTTAGTAACTCTTATAGGTTATAAATGTTTGCTGCTGTTCTGTTTTAATTTTTTGTATGCTCTAAAAGGTTCTTTGCATGGCTATCCAGCTATAGATCACTCTATGTGAAGCGTCTTATGTTTACTTCAAGGTCTATCGTGGGAGATGCGCGTCCTCCGCGCAGATTGTCTGCGCAGCTCCACCGGGGCGTGGAGAAGGCCACAGTACCTTCTGTGACGTCACATAACTATACCTGCTTGCCCCTAATATGGCCACAGCCGATCATGTGCCACCAATACTTTACGGCTAGTATATCATAACAGTATGGATGTGTGGTAGGGCATGATTAGAGCAAGAGTTATTTCATCATGCCAAATATATTTTTAACTAAATAACTCGCTTAAAATTAATAATCTTTTATGTTCCATATCTTATTTAAGAATACATTAAAACACTCGCCGGTTAGCACGTGACCTAAATGTAAAGTTTATTTCGTATTATTTGCTGAGAACAGGGAGGTCAGCGTTCGAATCCCGGCCGGGTGTGGGCCTACTTAAAAACTATTACAGCATCTAACAATTTTAACTATACAACTCATAAATTAAACTGATGAGGGTGCGCGTTTCCAATAATACACAAATACACTAAAATTAACATGGCGAATTAATTATATAGGAGTCCTAATCGCTACACATAAGGTAAGGATTTATTCTTCACTATCATTGTCCGGCACTTTATCTCAGTCAGTAGTGTGTCTTCCTATGGATTTATGGCCCTGGGTTTGATTCCTGACGTAGCCGAAAAAATATCTAACTGTTGAAATGCAGTTTTCCCCTTTCACAGTGATGAATTAACGGCCGGGGTTTGGTTGTTGTGTCCGTTATACAATGGAATTAGTTTATAAGTCGTATACTGATATATTAAGTTGGATCAGAAAGTGTGCGTTAAATACCTTATATAAAATTAAAAATTAATTTCACGAACGTTGACCACAAAAACATTTTATTTTAGTTTTCATCTTTTCAAAATTCTTAAGCCAAAATGCTACGAATTTACATGAAAGCGATAATTATCGGCTAAGTTATGTATTCATTTAAAAGAGTTTGAGCAAAAAAGTTGTGTTTTTAATTGTGTAAAATTCATTTATCATTAAAACATCCCGTTTGGAATCCTCTTTGCCACAATGCCTCTCAAGTTTTAAGAGCCTGTAAACTGAAGATGCAACCATGCATACAAATGTGTCGTACAAGTAGCTTAAAAGTCACCTCAAGGCTGTCTGACATCAATAATAATTAATATCCTTGGCAATAGCAAAGTAAACCCCTTTTACGCTTGCTCAATAAACGAAAAGAGGTAAATATAAAGGTTATTCGATCAATGCTTTGTTTATTTTTGAATTGTTACGCTATGAATCAATAATAATTATATACCTATTTTAATCAAAACGTTTCAACACATGAGCTATTAGGGAGAATGGGCAGCTTAAAGGAAAATGCGCCCATATTAAAATGAAGAGAGGATGGTAAATCCACAGCTACGCCTGCCACCTTAAGCCATATGGTCATCGATGCGTGGGGGTAGATGATGTTAATAAACGTATTCTTTGTTTTTCATCTTCATTCTTGCTTTCAAATAAAATGTTGTACCTATTTACAAGTTTTTTTCACTGTGTCGCACAGCTCTTTATAGCTATACGCAGATATATTAATTACGCTAGTGAGTTTGGGATTACGACGGTAGAATTAAGAGGAAATGTACTCGTATTTGTGTGAAGGGAAAGTGGCAAACCTTTTAATGAACCCCCTCCCCTCGATTCACCCGGACGGGAGTTAAACTCCGACACCCCCATCACTGGTAAACCAGACTAAATGATCTTTAACGCACAGAATATGATCCCAACGGCTTGGGATTTGGGGTGACTTGACATATACAGTCCAAGTTTCATAAGAAGAACCTTATATGACAGCTAGAAAACTTATTATATCTACTTGCATGTAACCCACTTCGGTGGTCGCATGGCCTATGGCGTCAATCTCGCCAATATACAGAGTGGTTCACTCGCTCTCCACCCCTGGTTGCTTCTCACACACGTTCATTCGTTTGAGCTCAAGAGCCGAGAGCAAGCGAAACACCCTGTACTAGACTGACAATAACGAGGAGATCGGGGTTCGATCCCAGTTGGATGTATTGAGTGTGGTTTTTCACTATCCCTCCATACAAAAGCGGGTACACCTATTCTAAACTAAACTTTCTTATCACTTGCAATTAGTGTAGTTAGGGGTCATCCCTAAACCACGTAACGCTTTTTTTAAACTTATGTTTACCCTCCTTACCCCCATATTAACACTAAATAGATATTTAGCCCGAAACTCCTCCCCCCCCCCTCCAATCTGTGATACGCAAATTTTCACATTAAAAATGAATGTCATTATTTCATAGTGAAGCTTTTGTTAAACCAAACAAAGAGTTAAGATTTAATTCAACTCAGAAGCCATTCTAAATCCTGAATATAAATGGTTTCAAAGAATTATATAACAGTACTTTATTGGTGACCTGGTGGTCTAGGGGTCCGGGGTTCAATCCTCGATACCGGCACAGATTTATCTGATTACCAAACCCTTCCTTCACCTCTGACAAGACGTGTATTAATCACCACTTGTGAATGTGAGGAATGCCAGGCCTTCCACCGTGGTTCGGATTCCACGTTAAACTGTAGGTCCTCCATTTCATTTAACAATCACCCTACCATTACACATTAGCGTAAGTGCATATAACCCCAACGGGTAGTAAGAAGCGGTGCTAATAATAATACTTTATTATTTTTATTTATAAACAATAATATAATTTTTTTCGGCATAATAGTAGCACCATGTAGACATACGAGCACCATCCCCCTTTCTCGACAGCGCTACGTGGTTTATGAATGACCCCTTAGTACATGTGCGTATAGCTTGAACAGGTAGTAAGACACATTGCTAAACCAAAAATACTTTCACGTATTCATACGTCAAGTTGTATAACCTGTAGCTTTCATTTTTTTCTAAATGTCAATCTTATAAAATAACACTAATAATATGATAAAGTGTTAACAATGTTGATCTAAAAAAAGTGTCTTGTTTTTTCTACCATAATCATAACGTACAGACTACAAATGCGGGTGTAGGTGGAATAACGCTGTCAGATAATGTTGTTCCTCGTATCTTCCTTCATGCATGCCATGAGAGGGAACGAGGGAGGGTGGGTGAGTGTCCCCCCCCCTCCTCTTACAGTCTCCTAGGAGAGATGATAAAGTGTGTTTGTTCATAAAGTCACGCTTGTTTGGAACCGTGTGTTCTAGCAACCGAACTGTTCATAGAGATCATCTCGAACATGAAGCACATTCACGTCTAAGCTTTAGTCATGCAGTAAAATACTTTCTTTGACTATATGAGTCGACCTATCCATAGTAACAAACGTAAACATTTATTAAAACAGATTAGCTTACTTATTTCGACTCAATAAATCCAATTTAACAACTGTTCTTTTCAACCAATAAAAGCCATCAGCTTACCTTAGTGAATTATACGATTATTTTTTCTTAGCAATGCGTCTTTCTAACTGTTCAGGTTGTAACCATATGTTCTAATTACGCTAGTCATATCTGGTTTAGGATAGTTGAATTTAGAGCAAAAGTACCCGCATTTGCGTAGAGGGAAAGCGGAAAAAACTTTATGAAAAACCAACCACAGTACATCCAACCGAGATCGAACCATCATCTATTGCAAGAGTGACACCTTGGCTTAAACCATGCGGCCACCGAAGCGGGACAAAATAAATATAATATTGCTTCAGTAGAAAACATATCTGCAAGGTGGACGGATTCCAAACCACTTCTGAGTAACTTTTAAACTAGTTATAAAAGGTCAAAGTAAAAGTCAACTAACAATTTTATAAGACGCGGTGCGCTGATTAATTCATGGACGGTGGTACGGTTTGGCGTTTAGCCCACTTTATCGCTATAATCGGTAGTCAAGAACTGTAATATTATGGTTACAGAGCGTGAAGTATCTACGTCGTTACGATCCGCATGCAACCAAAAACACTTTCATTACAAGTGAAAATGACAGTCAAGATGTTGAATGGCTAAGAAACTGATGTATAGCTAAATATTACTATCTTATTTATTTCAAATTTATAATTGAATTGAATTGAATATTTCTTAAAATCTTACCGATGACAAACATATTCGGACGCAGACTAGTTAGTTGGGTTACGTCTTACAAAAACCTATTTAATCTATTTAAATTTCTTCCTAAATTATGTTTCCAGTTAGAAGTGTATTGCCCTTTTTGCAAAGACTTTTTAATCCTACTTCACTTTAAATAAATTGTTTACTAAACTCGAATATCTTCGCAGGAACTATATACAGATATAAAAAGTAGAATAACACATTTCTTAATATAACAGGAAATGGTGAAATCAATATATATTTTATCGTCGCATCTTACTTGCTGTTCAGGTTATTCGTATCTATGATAGCCCAACTACTCTAATAGAGTAGGTACGAGGAAGGAACTATCTTAGAGGTAATCTACCCGCACTTGTGAGGAAGAAGAGTGGCGTATTCTGAGAAAAATTAATAGGTATGATCTACTCTAAAAGTTGCAACGGAGATTTGGGGGCCGAGGACCCTCAACCACCTTTGTCCAAGAACGCCAAGGGATTATTTCAAGGAATATATTTGAAGATGTGTTCATATAGAACAGTGGTTCTCGAACATTTATTATTTCCCTTTAACTGTGTGCTATCTTAGGAAACTTTGAGCCCCACTCTCATAGTCTCTCTTCTTTTACAATCCATAACGATACCATCCCCTCAAAATGTAATAAAAGTAACTCCATGGTGTCAGCCCGCATTCAGGCTATACCTACCGAGTGGCTACCAAACTGTTTGGAGAATTAGTGCCAACTCTTACGGGTAGAGGGTGTCATGTGATCAGTTCATTAATGACTCCAGCCATTAAGATCGGCTTTCTATGCCGGAGCCACTAATACTTTATTCGAGTAGCTCCTTATGTATCCACTCTAGGCTGAATCTAACCCGTTCCAGACCCACTGCTTCCCAGATAATCTGGACGCACCGGGAATCAAACCCGAGACCTCTGGGTCCGTAGCCGGAACCTATTACCACTAGACCACATAGGCGGTCCTCAAATTGTAATGATATCTAAATGGTTATAAATTTAAGTAAATATTAATGTCGGGGCTAAGAGTGGTATGGGAACATTTCTGAATGCTTATGAGAGACAGATCCTATTCAATTAACCTAGTGTAATTAAAAGCACACAGTTAGCAATACTCAAAGAAAACAATCATAATAAGAGTAAAATGAAGTGATACATCGATCAAGCGTCCATCAGATCTTGGTGAGAGGGAATCAGGTGGATTGTCCAACTCACGTTGCAATTAAAACTATTTTATAAAGCCTAACTTATCTCACACAAATGCTGCTTGGAAACAAACGAGTCTGCCAACTTGAGAATGTATGTTCCAGAAGCTATTTAGATGCGTAAACTCTGATTAACATAGGGAATATTATCTCGGACTATTAATAATCTATCGCTACGTTATTGCTTTATTGCTAAGATATTTACACATATCTTTTTCTGTAAGCAGTGGTGCACCCAATGGGAAGAGGGGCAAATAAGGTATTTGACCCCCCCTTCCCCCTCTTTCATCAACACCACAAATAATGTTAATAGAAATTTAAATAATATTAAGTAGACTATAACTAACATTGAAGATGTGTCGAATGTATATACTACATTTTAAGACCAGGCTTCAGATTTAAGCCTAATATTCAAAATGTTTACCGTTACACACAAAATTAACCCTTGAAAAAAAACATATAAATGGTATCGAAGCTATTATTTGTATTATTTAAATTACTTAATTACTATAAAACTACTCAAAATTATTTATAAAAGCATTTAATATTCATAAATATTCTCGGCCTTCAGGGCTTAGGAGGCTGCGCAACCCCAAACCCGCTATGTCCATCAAAATGTAAGTCTTGCTACAGCCTTGATTGAATGCCTCCCCCCAAAGTAAATGGCTGGGTGCGCCACTGATTAAGTAAATTATATGAAAATATATTTTATTTTACCTTTTCCTTCTAAATCATCTTGAAATGGTGAACAAACACTCCTCACTTTTGGGATTCCTTGATGTATAATTATATAAAATTACAATGACTAATAAGTCGTTAATGTAAAACAAAAACTAAAAGAATACTATTAAAACTCCACGATCCTTTCTATTAAAGAAAAACAAGAATTACCGTCAACCATGGTTAAAGTAGTATTACCCCCCACCCCCACCCCCTTCCCTCTCTTATCAGTGCTGAAATGCCTAAATTTGAAAGAATGGTTAAATGTGTTTGCCACATACATGATAATACATGTGACTAGAATACCTAAACATAAATCCATGTATTTAATTAGTGTATAATTTAAAGCTTGTTACTTACGTATACTAACTATTATTTTACAACTAAGTATATATTTATTTTATGTATTTTTACTTAAACTATACTAAATTAGATTAATAAATAAACATTGTGATCTTGAATCTTTTTTCAATAGTTGGCCAAATGCTTAGCTTGCTTCATAGAAACAGCATGACCTAGGTTGTGAAAACCCGAGCTCATGCTAATTACTTATGGGTGAGCGGAAAGGAATGTGTTGCCACCCTCTAGACATAGGGCAAGGTCATTAGAGCCTCCCTAGCTTGCCTTGTATTTTTTCCACTAGCAAGCCCTGGGTTACCTACGTATTGTACAAAGTAGAACCTTTTGGAAGAAGAATTGTTTAAAACACAATATTCTTAGAATATGAACCCATATTATTTTTAAAATTAATAACTCATTACATGTATATTTATTAACAATCCAAACATTAGTGTTTACACAGTTCACACAGACAGCATTTAATTAAACAAAAAACTAGTCCAAGTCATTATGGGTATGCGGCGCAGGATTAGCATACCCAGAGAAAATGCCACTGGTGGGAAACCACTTAGAGAAAACCACCCTCATGAAGAGTAGAGCTGTCTGGGATTTGAACCCCAAAATCTTCGTCTTCTGCAGACCAGTATATCATCAGAAGAGTGATGCCTTAGAACATTCAGCCACCAAAGTTGGTGAAATCCATACTAATCTTTATGAAGAGTATATAACTGTACAAGATACTTAGAGTGAGATTTTAGTAAGAAGAAACTTTTTTTTTTGCGTATGAATTTCACCATATTATTAGTGGTATTTTATAAATATTGGTAATATATATAAGTGTGACAGCTGCAGCTGCAGATCACATGACCTGGCGTATGAATACGTGAAAATAGATCTACTACTTCCCTAGCTGTAAGATAAGGTTCTTCTTACAACAGTGAAATGTATTTGATGTTTTTAGACATTTTAAAGCTTTTTGTTGTTGTTACGTTTTGTAACTCAATTTTGGGTATTTATAAATACGTCATAGTACACATGTAACCTACCATACCTATGATTTTATACTGTCCGGTTAGCATTAATTCTCATGTATCCCAATACTTGAGGTGGTATTTTTTTTTACTAGTACGTTTGTATTTTTACCAACTGTGATAAATGACTTTTTTTATAGTCGCATGGACATAGTAAGAACCTTTTAAAGAATCTGCAATTAAATATAGAACAGTCATCAACAAGGTCAATGTATTTATCTTCCTGGCCACAATTACCGAAATTAAATCAAACGTGACAGCTGCAAAGCACATGGCTTGGCTTCTGAATACATACAAGTGGATTTAGTAACTTACCTGAACTGTTAGATTATAGATAGAAATATTATTTCCACGACAGACCTATTTTACGTATGAAGATGTTATATAGTTATAAAAACTAATAACCAATTTATATTTCTGGAGTAAACAGTAAATTAGAAGAATGATATTTTATACTGTTGGTCCAGTTGCTCATTATAGAGGCCTTATCATTATATAATTCTTATTTATGTAAAGTGCAGGCGATAAACTTACCCAGAGCTGGCGTGTCCTCTTCCAGCTCCACCAAGACCCTCCCACTCAAGAACTGCCCGGGGAAATACAAGAGGTTCGTGTTGTCGAACAGAATTAGAAATTTCAACAGTTTTCGAGCCATTACTCTAAAATTTAATATCACTCAATTATTTTTAAAACAATATATTAGCTAAAAAAAATTTTTACTCAACACGATCACACATCCTTTTCAAAACACTGTTCCAGCACGGCCATACTTTTAAAGATTAAAGGTGTGTCCGCTTAATTGATTAGTAATCACTATTTACGATGAATTCTCTTCAGTACACATTATTTTCGCTACTCCTTCAGCATGATTATCTCCTAGTTACCCGTGTGATTGTTCCTGGTGGTAGACATCTTGCGAGTTCGTTCGCTTATTTGTCGTTAATGTCTCCAGTTGTAAAGGTGGGCGGCAATGTACGGGCCTCCTTAGTCGTTCCGAGACTGGCCGGTGTTCACCGAGTGACTTGCCATGCGATGGCCGCGCTATCTCCATGGAGGAAAGGGGGGAAAGAAAACAGGAGGCTCCACCTCATTATCTTCTCGTAGCATCATTTTCAAGGCCTGGCTCAGAAATTTACACTCAAGGCTAGGCTATATAAATCGATGTTAACAGACCTTGGTTATCATCGCTGTAGAAAATAAAGATTAGATCATTTATTTATGATTGAAACAGATTTTTTAAACAATTATTGTCACCCACATTATGGACACACAGACTAAGGTGTATATTTTGCGGTACACGCTTCAGTGACCGCATGATCTTAGGTGCTACTCTCGCAATAGACTGAAGAAGAGGAGATTGCGTTTCTATCTCAGTCGGATGTACTGAGGATGGTTTTTACTAAGCGATTTTCTGCTCTACCTTCACGCAAATGTGGGCTCACTTCCTCTAAAATTCAAATGTTCTAATTCCTAACATATTAGTATAATTAGTTCACAGTCCAAACGGGTAGTAAGACGCGGTGCTAAAAAAAATCATGGTATTATTTTCCAACGACGGGAAATTCAAGTCTCGGTCTCGGGCCAGGTGTACAGAGGGTGTTTTTTTCTAAGTAGATTTACATTTTCCCTTCGCGTGAATGTTGAAACATTTTCTCTTATTCTACCTTCCTCATCTCAAACCTAGTAGAGTAATTAAATGTGGTGTTAGATTAGACTGCTGAAAACGGGGAGATCAGGGTTCGATCACGCTCGTGTGCATTGGTGTGGGTTTTTCTAAATGGTTTTCTACTCTCCATCTAAACTAATGAGGGTGCATTTCCTCTCAATTAAGCCTTCACTATCCCTAACCCATTAGTGTAACTAGTGCATAAGCATATAACCCGAACAGGTAGTAAGTAGCAGTACTTAAAAAACTTAATGTAAAAAGCCTGAACGGCTATAGTTCAATTTTCATCTGACCGCTAAAATAGTTACTAGATCTACTTTCACGTATTCCTACGTCAGACCATGGTGCCTGTAGCTGACACTCTTTTGATATATATAAACAATACCTATACAATAACGTAGTAAAATGTTATCAATTTTGACCACAAAAATTATGTTTGTCCATTTTAAAAGACCCTTCGGATGAAAATGTAACAAGAGGTGGTTTGAAAAAAAGGACAGTTTGTAAGTTGTGAGAGGAAATAGATCTGAGTTAAAAAAAATTGCTAACTAAAATAGATTTAATTTATGGCTAGGTCAATGAGATGTTAATATTAAGGCACTAATCACTTTTAAGAATCTATCGGTAAAAAATAGTTGAGATACGAGATATAAAAAGTTTACTTAGAGTGATCCCGGGTGCCAATAACCCTATTTTCTTTATGAGCCGGTAACAACTAGTGATAATAATTAAGACTGTTGCATTGCCTCATTATACATAGTTTTACACACCGATAGACGATAGCAGTGTCACCTAGAACTACCCTAGTTGACCATGAATGTTGGAATCCTATTTTTGTTTATCCGTGTCAGTTGTCTCCTACGGTTCACGTTCCTGTCTTCCTTTCGCTTTCAACGAGCCCAGCGGTTTGCCAGCCAACTAGGGGAGGCGATTCGCTTGATTACCTTACTTATCAGTTATCAGTCACACTCTCTTAGTTCAACTTGTGTTTCTACCATTTAGGCTAATTTTGTGTTTCTAAAGGTTAACTATTTTTACATTGGAAGATAGAAGTGGTTATTTCTCTCTCAGGTCTTCTAAAAATTTAAAAATAAAGTTAGATCACACATTTTAAATCCCTTTAATAAAACAATACACAATTATACTGGGCGTTAACCCGTATTAATAAAATCAAACAAAGCTCTGAAAATAAGTTTAAAAAATACACGTACACTTTGTTTTGCCAGGAAGTTGGCAAGATTACCTTTCTTGTTTTTATTATGACTCAGCCAATATAATAGGGCCATAGTGAAGTCCATCAAGGTAAGACTGTAAGTTTTCACCATAAACGGAGTGTACATGCGATATAAATTTCCTTCTCAAAGTAGAAGTCATTGCCAAAGACCAATCATATTGATTTAGCTCTACTATTATCTCAGATTACCAATTAGGTGGCCCTATCGACTTTTGTTAATAAACATATCTTTATTTACAATACAGTACATAAAATAATACATTTTTAGATTTTTCATGGAAAACTATCAAAATACTTAAATCTTGGAGTGACACATATTTTCACAAATTATTTTATTTTGTGTCATAACACTAATACCCGAGACTTTAATCTATTTTAATTAATACGGGCCCATTCTATTTCTTACTGGTGACCACCTTAAATAGATTAAAACTAAGATTAATAAATCACCAAGTTAGTTGGAAGTAGTAACGCTACAGTCAAAGTTCCTGAGGAAGAGCCTTTTATATTATACAAACTTTTTTGCGATCAACGTTGGTAACGTTTCAGTTTTTACTATATGATTATTGTTATTTTATAAGTATTAATATTATCTATCAAAAGAAACCGCTGCAGATCACATGATTTGACTACGGATGTGTGGAAATATATCTAGCAGTTTTTATAAGCTGTCAGACCTTCCTATGATAATTGGACTGTTCACATTACGTAGCTTTCAAAATGTTGGCCCTCGTCTATATCGGTAATGTTTTTTATAACATACTCCATACCAATGACCGAGCTGTTTAGGGCATCAGGTGCACGATTGAATTGCCGGTGAAGAGAAGGTCGAGGCTCGAATCTTGTCTGAGTGCACGGCGATTGATTTTCTAAGTATGATTTATCCCTTTAGTTTACCAATTCCTCACTTAACAAAAATATAAATGCATTTTCTCAAAACTATCCTCTCAATCCCTACACTTTAGATTAAGCTGTTTAGTTTGTATTCATTTAAAGAAAATCTCAGAAGCTTGAATCAAGAAGGGCAAAACCAATGCGGTAAATTTAAGCTAGTAGCTATCTCCGCTCATAGGTTGTGCTAGTAATCGTTCTACAAAGTTCCAGTGATGCCCGCTCGGCTCACACATCTTTTTTTCCCCCAACCATCTCATTTATCCCTGTTAAAAAAACTAAATTCAGGACAATGTGACAAAATAGTAATCTATTTGATGTTTGTATATTATGATTTAAAAAATAGAGATGTATAAGTTTTATAATAATGTGTGTCAATTTGTAAGTAAATTATATTTAGTATTTCTGTTGAAAAAATTACAAGCATTCTGCCTTAGTTGGTAATTATAAAACAATATTCATAAACACTTATATACGACCTTTTGGGGGTTTAAGAGATTAAGTTTAAACGGAGGTTAGTCCCACATTAATAAATTGATATTGAATTCTTGAATAATTCACAACAAAAATATATTCTATCTATCTATTAATCGTGATAGAATTATTGACTTGGGTGAGAAATGTTTTTCAGCTACAGTTGGCTAATTTGTTTTTTCCTCGTATAGTGCTGCCCTCTACAAAATCTTAGTATAACCAAATTTGTTTGTGTTTTCTTGTGAATCCACTCTAAAAGAATGTTAGGAATTTGATAGTTGATATAAGTGGTTGTTTTGACGGGCAAGTTAGAAATAAAGAAAGAAGAACTAACATTTTCAAATCTTTGTAATAATTCAAGGCCATAAGTTTAATCTTAAAGATGTAAGACCTATTAATTTAGCAATTTAGCGTGTGAGAGAAGTTGTATAACGTAATAATAATCTGTTAACATTTTTTAAACAAATTCATGCTTTTGAATTTCAACATAAAAAAAAAAGTGGAATTTGGACAGTCAAAGTTAATAGGTGTCACTACATGATAAGATACTTCCTTAAAGATTTCGACTTCCTAAATTAAGGTAATGTTATTTTTGTGTTTTTCTAGTTTTATTTTATTTTTAGATTTTAATTGTTATATAATAAATACGACCGTTAAGCTACATTTAGAAAGAGTTCAAAAAGTTCTAGATAGATATATAAAACTTTACCAACTGTAACTTAAATATAATTTTCTATTAGGGCAAGCCGCTTTATTATTGAGCGTACAAAGTACTGTAGACAGTATACTATACCTAAAGTTCTTCATTGATGAATGATGGAGGAGCATTATTCAAATCACGCATATTTCAATGTGATAATCTAATGGACACATTTTCAAACAGAACATTCTATTTCAAATAGTTTAGTTTAAATAGTTAAATATGTTGAGTAATTGACCGCTTCAAGATTTTGAATAGTGTGACTTGTTTAGTTTTAATTGGAACACCTAGAAAGAAGTAGAACTGCTATAGTTGTTACCATCTAACAGAACATATTTGATAGTTTAAACATAATCCCATGACTCATCTACTTGTTGTGAACGACTATATTTTCATTTTCGACATCCTATAAAAGTAGATTTACAGTAGCCCCATGGCTTCTTTGGTGCTGACTGACAACTTTAAAAAGTTACCAGACCAAATTACGTATCCCTACGCCGAACCATACGATCTGCAAAAAACATGTGTTTAGCAGCTGTCATTTATGTCGGTCAAAATTTAGGTGTATATCTGAATGTTGACTGTCAGCTGTGAGCTGTCAGTCAGCACCAAAGAAGCCATGGGGCTACTGTAGTAACTTTTACAGCTGCCAGTTATGGCAGTTATGACTATTTTATTTTCAAACAAATTTATTTAAACTCCACCTTTTTCGAAAATGTTGGGCTTGACGTTGAATAATATATTCATGTTTTTCTTTTTGAGTTGATTTAGTTTGTTAAGTTATAATACATTAGGGAAAAACTTTGCCTGTCCTACTGATATGGGCTCAATTTTTTCAAAGTTTAACATCACACATGGTATTGTTTTTGTTTGATTGATGCTCAACAACTCATATTTAGTGACAATACCTCTCTGGATCCAAGGGAATTTTCGCATTTGGTAGTTTTATTTGTTGTTTTGGTTTATAATAATGAAATAAATTACTTTGAGCCAGGTATTGATGCAACATTTCAGATGTTAATAATGACAACAATACCAAGTATTTCTATTGGTTTAAATAGTTATATTCTAGTTTGGGTTAATTAAATTGTTCATCTTCCAGATGTTCATTATTTAATTAAGTGTCTATGATAATGCTTAATATGAGTAGAGTCAACAATGTAAATTATGTTGCGGGTAGTCATATGAACAATAAACACTTATTAAACAGTGTAATGATATCAATAACATACAAAACAGCTTTTTACCTTTTTTTTCTACACATAAATTCAAATAATATTGACATTAGTTTTGATGGACGCAGCTGTCCACAAGCTGCATATTTTAGTTTTATTATTAACTAGCAATCCCGCACAGTGTTGCCCGTAACCCCTTCAAAAATTTGTTAAAAATAGCCTAATTAGAAAGCTAATTAAAAATTTAAAAATCCAGCTTCGAGGTGCATTAGGACCTCTTTCCGTCTACCTATGTTAAAAATGTTACAGTAGCCCCATGGCTTCTTTGGTGCTGACTGACAGCTCACAGCCGACAGCTAATAGCTTCGTAAAGTCACCAGAACAAATTATGTATCCCTACGCCGAACCATATGATCTGCAAAAACATGTGTTTAACAGTTGTTACTTTTGACGGTCGAAATTTAGGTATATACCTAAATGTTGACTGTCAGTCAGCACCAAAGAAGCCATGGGGCTTCTGTAGATATATTTGTGCCTTAGATTTGGCTGGGCATCGCACACAAATAAACACACACTTCATTTTTTTATTATTATGTAAGGTTAGGGGTAATTAATGTGCACTTTCTCAACATAATAAAATATATTATCAGCAAACATCCTAACTGAATTCTAAACCTGTTTTAACACTTTTCATCATATTAATATACATGGAGATTGATTGATTCCCGAGGCTAGACTACAGTTCACTTGTCATAGAAAGACAGCTAGAAGATATACTAGATCTACAGATGTTCAAAAAGTCACATAACCATGTGAGGAAACGCATTTTAATTGTGTTCTTCTTTTATTTCGCAGTAAGTGCTAGAAGTGGCCGTCGTTTTGTGTTTCACACAAGTGGGCACGATTAATCATGTTCTTGTACACTCTTTGAAATGCAGCATGTAAGTTTTGTCAGCTAAAGTCCACTTTTCATAGGAGTCGCCCACTAAGGCGCCGAACCACCGCGCCGAACATTCACCAAACTATCGTGGTTATTGTGATGAGATAGATTTTAGAGGTTGGAATATTCTTTAAACTAATAATACCACCACCTCTTCGTCATTCATTCTGAGAATCTAATAAAATCTAATAGATTTTACATTAAGTTGTGTAGAGTACTTAAAACTCAGCTTAAATGGTCGAATTTGTTTGCACATAACAACAATAATAATATTTAGCACCGCGTCTTACTACCCGTTCGGGTTATACGCTTTAAGTACTAATTACGTTAATGGATTAGGAATTGGGAAGGTTGAATTAGAGGAAATGAACCCGCATTTGCGTGGAGGGAGAGTGGAAATCCATTTAGGGGAAAACCACCCCCAGTTCACCCGAACGAGATTCGAACCTCGATCTCCCCGTCCTCAGAAGTCGAGCTCAACACGACAAGCGCGTTAGCCAACTACGCCATGCACATAACAGTATTTTGTTTGAGAAGTGATGAATAGTTTTTGCTAAGGTAAGTCTTTTGAAGTTGATATGTTTAATTTTGTCAAAATGTTATGGTAAATATTAACCTCCTGTCTATCACTTTCCTCCTCTATTTTTAATTAATTAAATCTACTAGAAAACACAATGAAAACATGCTTTTTGACCTCGCTGGTAACTGTATAAAACTCTATCTCAATCTAATGTGCATTTTACTTATTAAAATCAACAGTAAGAATAACCCTCTTTGGTGGTCGTGTGGGCTAACGCGCTAATCTCGTGTCGGACTAGATTGCCGAAGACGGGGATATTGAGGTTTGAATTTCGATCGGGTAGACTGGGGGTAATTTTCCCTAACTGGGTTTCCACTCCCCTTCCACGCAAATGCGGGTTCACTTCTTCTAAATACAGCCTTCCTAATCTCCAACCCATTAGCGTAATTAGGACATAAGCGTACAAACCAAACGGGTAGTAAAACGTGGTGCTAAATAAAATTTAAAAAAATTATGTGTTTAATTTCTAGACATGCCAGCACTAAGACAGCGCACCCGAATGGTGTCGGAATGACACGAGAGCGTATTCCTCCCACGGTTCCTTCCACAACCCCCGCCCACTCAGGTGCGCCGCGACGCGCCGGAAGGAAATAATTCTTCTCTAGAAACCTCGAGGGTTTTGGCACGGGAATTCTACAAGGCGGTTCCGCGTGGTGCGGTAGTGGGCGTTACACCATTTGATTTCCTTAGAAACAGACAACTAAAATCACTTCTCGGTGGTGCGTCTTAGTGGGTGATAAGCTTCATGCAGCCTCTGTGGGTTTTCTGCGGCCCATACTCGAGAATTCTGGCCACTGGCGTATTCTTCGAGATGGAACCACGCCTCGTCCGACCGGTACCAATCATCTAGTTCATCGGCGTCGCCGATTCCATGAACCAGTGACAATAAGCTTAGCGTCTTTCCAGGTCTCCAGGCACCAGTTGCTGGACGACACGGATTTTGCAGGGGTAAAGCATTTTCAAGGTCCTGCGCAACGCCTTGTGGGCGCTGCTTACGGAGAACCCGGATTAAAAGGCGTCCCACGGACTTCCGGGTACTCACAGCATATGCAGCTCACACGTAGATCAACTTTTCCTCAGTTAACACCTTCGGTCGACCGCTTCTCGGTGCGTCCGCGACATTCCCTGTCTCCTGAAACTTGTCGTGTAGCTGCATGATGGAAGATTTGTTTGTAGCAACTGTTCCATACTTTTTTGAGAAGGCATCCTGCGTCCGGGCATAACTACAGTAGCCCCATGGCTTCTTTGGTGTTGACTGACAGCTAACAGCTGACTTCTGACAGTCAACATTTAGGTATATACCTAAATTTTGACTGTCAGAAGTGACAATTGCTAAACACATGTTTTTGCAGGTCATTTGGTTCGGCGTAGGGATACATAATTTGGTCTTGTAACTTTTCAAAGATGTTAGCTGTGAGCTGTCAGTCAGCACCAAAGAAGCCATGGGGCTACTCTACCGGTGTGGATGCACTGCATGACAATGAATATACGCTGTTGCAACGTGTATCCCATGGCAACTAAGTGTTCTTCACCCTCTGCAAGAGAAGAAAACAATTATTACATGCGTCACCCCCATAAGATCATGTGACTTTGAAAATCCTATACTTTCACGTATTCCTACGTGAAGCCATATTATTTGCAGATGCTACTAATGATAGATATTATATTATTTTTATTTAACGTTTACTATCTGAACCGACAGATTATATCAGCACATGACTTATAAAATAATTTAAATTTATAACACGTTAATTCACTCTCATTTTATTAATGATAAAACCCGCCTCGGTGGCGTAGTTGGCTAACGCACTTCTCGTGTTGAGCTCGACTGCTGAGGACGGGGAGATCGAGGTTCGAATCTCGGTCGGGTGAACTGGGAGTGGCTTTTCCTAAATTGTTTTCCACTCTCCCTCCACGCAAATGCGGGTTCACCTCCTCTAATTCAATCTTCCCAATTCCTAATCCATTAGAGTAATTAGTACTTAAAGCGTATAACCCGAACGGGTAGTAAGACGCGGTGCTAAATATATAATATATACTAATGATAAATGTTTTGGCTATGGTGGAAATCGGACTCGGGACCCCCTTTAGATCAAGAGGCAGACACGCTAACGATTGAGCTAAGGTGTCGTATTAGATATTATGTTTTCCTATAAAATAATACTAATTATATAGTAAAACATAATCACTATTGACCACCTTTTTTTTTAAACTGTTCTTCCTATGAAAATTGAACTGTACAAATCACATCCTGAATTTCCAAATTCCGGGTGAACCAACCGTACCGCTAGATTTTAGTTGTAGCTTTTGGCATTCACTACCACTTGTGAATCAATCAAGTCGCGGACGCGTTGGTCAACAGTTGTTTAATAGGTCAACACATCATATTAGACTGTAAGCACCAAACAAAAATATTATCATAACAATAGCATGGATGTAAACAACACATGGCGGTTTTTGATAAAGGTGGCTTTGTTGCTACTCCCCATTGTTTAATTAATAATATCACTGCCCAACTCCCTTTTAATTTGTAAAATAATTTGTGGACATTCCAATTAAGTGTTCACCAGTTTCGGCGAATGATTTAGTCGTGATTCTCGCAATAGACTTGACTACCAATGATTAGGAGATACCTGCCTCGGTGGCCGCATGGTCTAAGGCGCTACTCGCAATAGACTAGTCTGCCGATGACAAAGAGATCGGGGTTCGATCCCGATCGGGTATATCGAGGGAGGTTTTTATAAATGGTTTTCCACTATCCCTCCAAGAAAATGCGGGTATACTTACTCTAAATTGAACAGGTTCTTAATCCCTAACACATTAGTGTATCTAACATTTATAACGCGTTACACATTTCACACTCCTTCCATAAAAGTACAATCCAAAGAAAAACATTAAACATAAGCTCATATATAGTATTTAGTAGTACTAAATTGTCTACTTGGTAGTCGTTATGAGTTCATTATCGTTGTATTTATTGAACTTAACCAGAATCTAAAAATAAATTTAAATATAAGATTAAACTATTCATTCAATTTCTAGTTATAAGCAAACAATTCATATTCATTAATTTCCCAAATGAAATAAATAACTTCGTTCATATTTTTTTAATTTCCTATTTAAAATGCATTCAAGTAGAACATTTTAATGACAGTATTTCATTTAAAAAAATCACGTAGTTTGAAAATTCCATAAAAATTGGGAGAGATGTCCAGATTTGATACTCAAATAAGAAACTACCATATTGAATTATTGTATATATTTTTAAAGTAAAAATGTTTGTTTAGAGCCATGCATTTACAGGTAGTCTCAGCCTTAAGACTGATTATTTTATTTCATTTTTTATTTTTCTAAACAACATACAGTAGCCCCATGGGTTCTTTGGTGCTGACTGACAACTCACAGTTGACTTCTGACAGTCAACATTTAGATATATACCTAAATTCATACTGTCAGAAGTGACAGCTGCCAAACACGTGTTTTTGCAGATCATATGGTTTGGAGTAGGGATACATAATTTGGTCTGGTAACTTTTCAAAGCTGTCAGTCAGCACCAAAGAAGCCATGGGGCTACTGTAGGCCTAATAGGTATTGTACTAATGTGCGTTGCCAGTTTTTAAAACACGTTTTTATTTATTGTTTTTTAATCAAATTTAATGTGAAAACAAAGTCCATGTGCTGGGGTGCGCCCGTAACACGCTGCCATTCACAAATACAATTGTATACCAAATCCAGGTCAAACATTCCCAAATGGAAATGAACGGTTCACTTGTCTTTGACGTACTTATGGCAGGGAATGGGCAAACACGAGGGTAAATGGTCAAAAATCAACATTAGAGAATAGCGATTGCGTATTTTGAACACAGATACGTGCGCGTGGATGAGGTGGGGGCAGGGGTGTTGACTTTGGTTTATAGCCAGTCTGTTATCGCCTACGCTTCTCTTTGTGAAGGGTTTGATTCGTAACTCGGCGAGCAAACAAGACAATTCAGTTAATTAAAGTTCTTTTGTTTAGGTGAAAATCTCTTTACTGTCACCCTCCTGAATACCTTTTACAAGTCCTTTCTGCTCCGTCCTCTGTACCAGGGGTGGCCAAGACGCCGGTCGTGATTTATAGGACCATCGCGAGGGAATGTATGGCCTTCTGTAGAACCTTTTAGAATATGCAACTTTTTTTTTTTGCAGTCAATCGTGATAATATTTTACTATAGACTTATTATTTGTATTATTTTAGCGGTATTGATAATATATATCAAAAGGGGCAGTTGCAGATCATATGAGTTGACGTATGAATAGTTGAGAGTAGATCTAGTAGCTTTTCAGACTGTTAGATTAGCTCCTCCCTATGAAAATTGGACTATCGTCTGGTCCGGAATCTTAACTAAATAATTATTAGCGCCTGGTCACGTGGTATAATTTTAAAGATACAGTAGTGTCATTGCTGATATATTGTTTTTTTTCCCCCCCGTCGTGTCTGACCACACCTCCGGGCTATCTGAACAGTTACACTAGTGGGATAGGGACGAAGTAAGAATAATTTAGAACAGGTGCTTCTAACTGGCGGCCGTGTGATGCCTTTTTCTGCGGCCCACGAAGTAAAATTTATATTTCTAGCCGAGAAACGGAAAGTTTCGACCTGCGTGGTAAAACTCCACGAAAGCTCCAATTATTGAGTGATAAAGTTAATTGAGCTATTTTTTGATAATCACTTGTGTATCCGCGTGAGTCCTATTTCCTTCCACCTCTTAGCAGCCTATGATGCGGCCCCTCCACTAGATTGGATTCACTTGTGGCCCTTGGGCACTTTTAGGTCGGTAACCCTTGATTTGGAGGAACTGAGCTCTCATTTACATGGAGGGAGTGTAATAAACTAGCCATGGGAAAAAAACCGGCCAGAATTCGAACTCCTACCTTCCCGACTGATGCCTATGTCCGAGGTGTTTCCGGTGAGGGCGTTACATTATTTATATAGTTAAACTAATTTAATGTTGACTTTATCACAGTGATTCCACAAACTACTCGTAATTTAATCAAGGATGAGCAAACTACGGCCGGTGTGCTATCCATACGGCGGGATAAATAATGTAAATCTCTTGTGTTGTGAAGCAGGCTTTTTTAAACATAACAAAACTGTATATTTTTTAAACTATGCCAAAATCAACTTTTCTCAGCTTTGAAAATAATGCCCAAAAATACATGGCATAGTTTGCAACCTCATATTCATGCGCTCAATCATTTTCAGGCATAAAACTTAGGGAAATTGATATTAGAAACCGACTTACTAATGAGCATCTGTTTTCTCTCTTGATAATCACAGTTTCACTCATCTCCCACCCCGTCATATAACTCTTCTGAACGAACTTAAAAACAAATCAAGCCACTAAGGTATTTATGATTGTTATACATTCTCAATGTATTTAAACTTATTCATATCAATCTCTTAAGTGTGTTTTTCATTTATAAAAAAATAATTTTGGAGAAAAACTAATTAATAAATAATCTTTGGCCCGCCAAACAATTTGATAAATTATGCCCTCCTGTAAGTAAGTTGTCATATCCCTGAACTAAACTCTGATTTTTATAGAAAGTCCACTTTCGACCACCAACATTGATTTAAAGTTATTATAATTTGGCATTGTATGAATGTTTTATTTGATTTATTAATTAAAAAGTTACTAAAAACTTCCAATAATACTTCCTGATAGAGTATGCTACATAATTTAGCTTTGTATCATTAACTAAACGGACTAAGAAGATAAATAAATTTGTAATATTTTTATTTCTGCCTTGTGGCAACATGAGTTTACTGTTTTCAACTAACAGAATTCCTATGAAAATCAGACTGTACATGTCTCGCACCGGTGTGGCACGCAGGCAATGATGTCATTTCTTGTTTTATGATTCGCTGGTTGCAGGAAGGTAGTGAATCAATTTTACTAGATTGTTTCCCACTTTAATTCTATATAAATACGGGTACATTCCATATAAATAATACCCTCTTCATCTCTACTCTAGTATTGTTAATATTTGGACGGGTAGTAAGATATGGTGCACATTTTATTTTTAGACTATATGTGTCCATATTAGCGTGAAGAGAAGCTGTGAAAACCACAACTTAAAATCACTTTTTAAAAAACCACACACACACTCCACGTGCACCCGCCGAGATTCGAACTTGGACCTTCCTGCCACCTGCAATACAATATATTGTGTGCCTGACGCTTTACACCGCGTGATCACCAGTGCAGGTTATGATATATCTTATTTGTTGTGTTCATATGTCTCAACATATTTGAGGGAGTCGCGACAAAAACATTGAAACCCTCATTTTATGATAAAAATATGTTAGCAATGATTTCTAGTATCTTACTTCTTGAATTATAGATTGTTTTTATGTTTGGTCAAGACCGCGATGATGGCTTATATCGATTAATATATATGTAATTAGACATAAATTAGTTAGACTTTAGGGTTTTATAGTCGGTTAAATAGTAAATATATGCCATCTAAATCTATTAGGGTTATTGTATTTTTGCCTTGACCACCTCATTTGTCACAAGGACATAGTTTTGAACATTTTGCCCGCATATTTCCTCGCAAAATGGTCGCTTCTTACACGAACGAGGACACATGAAAGTCGATTTTTGATTAGAGCTCGTTGCAACATACAAATATTATGGCAAACAGGATTATTGTTTTCAATTCTCTTTCTTTTGTTTCTACGCCGTACTTTCTATATCCTTGTTTGTTGTGTAACAAGTTGGACCCAACATGTTGAGACAACGAGGAAAAGTAAAGCTTATCGCCCAAAAGATATGGCTACACCAGCCGCACCACACAGCATTTTCTTATTATTTTTATATTCCTTATAGAGTGAGTTCTATTACAAAATGAGTTTGTATTTTTCTTATTTACTTGCATAGGTTTTCACCTATTTCCATAAAATTTAATTAGCTATTAATTACGAAGAATAAAGTTTTAAGTTAGCTAATAATTAAGAATGTTTGTTGTTCAATAAGTTGTTGTATATAATATTGTTTATCTTGTACGTTATGTTGGAAACCAGGACTACAGCGTCACACGTTCAATGGCAGTGAAAGAAATACCTAGTTTTACCATGAAAACAAGTTCGAAAGCTCCAGAACATTTATTTTAGGTGTTAGGTGGCTACACGGTCCGCACCGCACCGCAAAAGTGCGGAGCAATGCTCTCTCGACGATTCATCCGCGCCGGTGCGGACCGTGTAGCCACCTACCATATAAAAACATGGATAGCATTCCACCGGGAAAATGCGGAAGGCACCGCGCCGTGTGGAACCGCCTTGTGGAATTTCTGTGCCGGAACCCTCTAGGTTTCTAGAGAAGAATTATTTCCTTTCGGTGCGTTGCGGCGTGCCTAAGGGGGTTGGGAGGGAGGAGGGGGTTGTGGAAGGAGCCGTGGGAGGAATACGCTCTCCTGTCATTCGGACAACATTCGGGCGCGGTGTCTTAGTGGCGACATATCTATAACTTCAACACATGATGTTGTGGGGTGTGAACGTTTTGCATTCTATTCGTACTTTTTTTTAGCACTGCGTCTTACTACCCGTACGGGTTATACGCCTATGCATTAATTACACTAATGGATTAGGAATTAGGAAAGCTTAATTTAGAGAAAATCCACCCGCATTTGCGTGTAAGAAGGGTCATTTAGGAAAAACCACACTCAAGTGTAACCGACCAGAATCGAACCCCGATCATTCAGTCTCCGGCAATCTAGTCCAACGCCCGACACAAGATTAGCACATTAAACCACGTGACCACAGAAGCGGGTTATTCTTACTGTTGATTTTGATAAGTAAAATTCACATTAGATTGAGTTAGAATTTTATGTAGTTACCAGAGAATTCGAAAAGCATGTTTTAATTGTGTTTTTCTTGGTAGATTTGATTGATTAAATATATAGAAGTAAAGTGATAAACAGAAGGTAACATTTTGACCAAATTAAATTTATCAACTTCAAAAAACTTACTTTAACAAAAAATAATCACCACTTCTAAAATAAATACTGTTATGTGCAAATGAACTCGGCCATTTAAGCTAAGTTTAAAGTACTCTATAAAACTTGTTGTAAAATCTCTTAGTTTTTATTAAGTTCTGAGAAAGAATGATGGAGGTGATATTATTAGTTTAAAGAATATTCCAACCTCTATAGCCTACTTCATCCCATGTACCATGATAGTTTGGTGAATGTTCCACACGGTGGTTCAGCGTGGTGCGCCTTAGTGGGCGACTAACTTCAGCTGCGTTTATTGTCGCCAACTTGTTGGACCAACATCTTGGGTCCTCCACCTTTCTATACATTTCTAACCATGGATAACCACGTAATACTTGCTGTTTCTTTATTTATTGTGTTGACATGACGTGTACTCTAGCAGAAAAAAAACAAAACGTAAGAAACGGTGGCGGGCTCTATTTTATTTTTGCTAGACATTGAATTGAAGGTGCGTACGTGGGGATAATAAATGACCAGTGGCGGCTCGTGTATAGGTACTGAGGGACTGCAGCACCTCCTATTTCCACTTGATATTATCGATAATATTTAATATAATGAGTCCATTTTTCTTTAATTATTTATTTTTACAGTACATTCCTTAAGCTTAATGTCAGTACTTCAGTAGCCATCCCCCAATTTATGAAAAATATACAAAAATCTTTGTATGGAACTGTACGCTTCACAGTGCCAGTGACGTGGTGTTTTACTGTTGTGCGCATGCGCACATAGTAGAGGAGTGGGGAGGAAGGTGGGACTGCCAGGTAGAGAGAGCACTGTTGCTCTCGCAGTGCTGGCTCTGGCGTGATGGAGGAAGGAAGTTTTTTTACTCAGCGTGTGGTGTTCTTAAAAACTGTGTACCATATTCTTGAATGTGATAAAGTGTAGAAGAGTGAAGAGTTAAATTATTATTCTGCTTCCAGCTATTCTATTTGATTCATCCTTTTTCGATTCTTTTATCTAACAGAAAGACTAAATGCACTTGCAGTACTTTCAATGGAGAAAAACTTCCTTACTTGTCATCAAGAGATCAAAGAGAAAATTATTTAACTTTTTGCGCAAATTAAAACAAGAAGAATAGATTTAATTTTTAAATGAATAGATCAAGCTTGAACTGTAACAATTTAAGTTAAAGTAAGTAAAAAAGTTTTTTTTTTGTTATGACTTTATCAATTTCCTGAATAAATTTTCTTTTTATACATGTTTTATGTCCTTTTACACAATTTTAAAACACAGGCTAAACATTTTCTGGAGCAGCACCCCCACTAACTTTAGCTACAAGCCGCCACTGTTAATGACCTACAT
Source organism: Timema shepardi (assembly GCA_902151425.1). Taxonomy (NCBI): domain Eukaryota; kingdom Metazoa; phylum Arthropoda; class Insecta; order Phasmatodea; family Timematidae; genus Timema; species Timema shepardi. The sequence continues at coordinate 76,116 of CABFVX010001902.1, read as the reverse complement.
TTGCAAAGGGGATTTGATAACTTTGTACGCATGTAATGTTCCAAAGAACAGAATACTTTTGATACAAATCAATTAATTTAACTTAATTAGCCTGTCCCATTCCATGATCACAAAACTATGAAAACCACGATGTTAAAGGTAAACTTATTACTGATCTGAAAATCAAGCACGTGTGTCGCTAACGCTAGAAACAGACTCGATTCGATAGCGCATGCGCAGTACCTCCCAACTCGGGTAACATTTTGGGTTGGTCTCCAACACATCCCAACACGACTTGTTGGCTCTGACCGGCTCTCCCAACACCTACAAGTTGGGAATGGGTTTATTTTGTAACACAACTTGTTGGGATCGTGTTAGCCGACATGTTGTTTTGCAATATAAACGAGGCTTAAGTTCTATGGCATTTCCTTCTAAAGGCGACAGTCGTCAGGCCTATGTTGGCGTAACTTAATTGCACAGAATGAACCATGAACAAACGAGAATGCCTACAAATGCACGAGTTTCGAACCTTGATCTCCCCGTCTTTGCCAGTCTAGTCTAATGTGAGAGTAGCGCGTTAGACCTTACTGCCACCGATGCCGGGTTCTCTTTGCTTAGGTAACGTCTCACTTTGCTGCCACGCAAAATCAAGTAATCTTTTTTTCCATGCCTTCTTAATCCTAACTCAATTAGTGTGCATATATATCTCCCAATAAGGGGCCGTCCATAAACTACGTAACTTTTTTTATCACCCTTTTATTCCCCTCCCCCTATGTAACACCATGTAGACATTTGACCTAGCCCCCCCCCCCCACCTCCAGCTGTGTTACGTAACTTTTCTCACCAAGAATTAATGTCATATATGTAAGTTTTGTAATACTAAAGGAGGGCTTCAGATTTAATACGTCTTCAAATCCATTTTAAATCCCGATTATAAATTATTTCGGGGAGTATTATTATTTATACAGGCATAAAGACGTCGAACTCAAATTTCTCGGGTTCATAAGGAAAAATCTATGCTATATTTATGTTATGAATATCAGATTTGCGATCTGAATAATATAGCCAGACGGCACTATTATGTGCTGAGTAGGATGGCCCTTTTCTATAGTAGCGCTACATGAAGATGTTAAAAGTGCCCACATTCGATGCTTGTCGCAGAGGGAAGACATCTTTCTTAATATTGTGCACTTTTTTTTATAGTCATAGTATCATCATGTTGAGAGCTATTTAAACAATTATAGGCATACAACTTTTCTAAATCATATTTTGGATTGATCTAGAACTTTACTTTAGTTTATTATCAATTCCTAGACTCATGTTTCATTCCAACATTGATCCTGGATCCTGGCTTCACTCTCTAAAAAGACTAGTTGACCAATGAAGTGAAGATCGGGGTTCGAACACCTGTCTGGTGTACTCAGAGTTGTTTTTCCTGAATGGTTTTATACTCTTTCTCGACGTTAATGTGGGTAGATTACCTTTAAAATTTTACCTTCCTCATTTCTACTACATTAGATAAATATAATAAAAAATAACTAGAATAACTACAATTTGACTATACCATCATACAAAATGTATACTCAAAAGGTAGAATTTTAATGAAAATCTACCAGCATTTGCATGAAGGGAGAGGGGGAACCATTTAGGAAAAGCAACCCTCAGTAGACCTGATTGGTATTCTAACCCCATCTCCCTAACATCGGCAGTCTAGTCTACTGAGATAATGACAATGTAAACAATGCGGCCACCGTAGCGAGTGTATAATAGTTGCCTTTATATACATACAGTCACACTAGATTTATCATAAAGGAAAAGGTATAGGTAAATACACCTACCTTTTAAAAATAATCAATTATATTTGAAGATTTATTTTTCATAACATGCTGCTGGTACGAAGAAATAACACTATTGATGGACTCCTCAAACTTGCCTTGAGATAAATTCTGTATTTTTGCTTCTTTCCAGTTCACTACATCTTTTTGATACTCTTCCACGTTTTTTTATAGCTTTATATTTGCATGCAATGAACAATTCTCCTCTTTATGAAGAAATTATTTTTGTTCTTGTACAAACACAAGCGATTATTCACGGCCTATGTAAAAGAATGTGCAGTAGGAATCTAAATTATACTCAAACTTAACTATACCTATAAATTAAGGCCGCTTCGACTGACAACTGTTATCCAACAAAAAACACGGGAAGGGGTCAGTAGATTGGACACATCTAAACAAGTGCCGTGATTATAAACATGTCACTGTCATGCGCATGAAAATATGTGTTTTCGAATATGCTTGAGGTTCGTAGTCTGGGACAGATAATGTCACCTAAACGTATTCGAAATATTTATAGACAAAAAGTAACTGCTAAACTTGCATTTTCAACGCCACAGATATTCGGAAGTTATCTCTAAGTATGTTTATCAAAGGTGAAAACATGAAAAATAATGGTATTTTTGGACATTAGAATTTGAGTATAAGATCTGTGTTACGTTACACTTTGATGTACCTCCCCCTCCCCCCATGTAACAGCATGTATACATCAGAGCTATCCCCCCCCCCC
>CABFVX010001902.1:52716-64416 GCA_902151425.1 Timema shepardi | reverse complement strand
CACTCCCCCTCCAACACCTCATTTCACCAAAACTTCCTAAAGCCCTTGACAAAAAAAATGGGATGGGGAAGGGGGCATATATTATAACTGTGCATAGGAACACAAACATTTTAAATCCGCCACGGTTTATAGAAAATACATAGAGTAAATAAAATGTACACTCCGTTTACCCTGAAAGGCAGCAGTCTTACCTAAACCATAGTGGAATAATACAAAGTAAGATTACCTTTTCGTGACGATGTAGTTTTCTTACGCGAGCGACTGAAAATTGCTACGAGATCGAACTGTTGCTGACCCCTGCTATAGATAGCTCTGGGATCGATCCCCTGTCGCGATCTCTCTCTCACACACATATTGGTGTTGTATGTTCGTGGGCTGATGTAAAATGTGAAGAGACCCAGTTAGTTTGAATGTTCATTTCGTTTCCTCTTCCCGCCACCTCCGCGCTGCAATGGACCAATCACTGGGGTTTATGGGCGTGTGACGTCAGTGTGCTCAAACGCCCCCGACACTCCACAACTCCCCCCACCTCTCCATCATCCATATCCTTTTCCAATTTCTCCCCTTTTGTAAAAAGTATTCTTGTCTCTTCTTATAAGTTTTTTTCTCCGTTTCCATCCCCCTGTTGAACTAGTACGTTTTTAGTGTTTTTTTTTATTAACTCTCAATATGTTGTGTACTCGATCACTGATGGAGTTCTATCCTTTCCTTTCCTCCCTCTCATCCGCCCCCTCCTCCCCCTTTTCCCTGAATCGATGTTTCGTGCGTGGTACAGTGACATACAACCTTTTCTATGTGGAATTCCCCGGTTACGCCATATATATCGGAAAAATTATATATTTTCTTTATCGGTGGTACTACACATACATGTTCACACCCATTGCCTTATCTCTCTGGCTCCTGCACCGGTGGTCAAATGGTCTAAGGTGAGGTCTTGTGGGCCGCATGCTGCCTGGTACAGGATTCTGCGCGGCCCGCGGACCTTTTGATGAACCATCATACAATACGGTCCAACTCTTCTTCTTATAAACGTTATAAAAATACACTCTTTAAGATTATAACATTTGGCTCTTGGTCATTATTTTGTAAAAATCTAACAAGTGAAGTTGGTTTACCCAATTTTTACTCCTTAATTTGTGTATGTTTTAGTGTATGGAATTGTTTCATTTATTTAATTTAATAATAATATTTAATGTATAATGGTTATAGCTGCTAAACTAAATAGCCTTAGTGCAATGTTTACATCGTTAATAGCCTTGATCTTGAACGTACCAATAAAAACAATATACAGTACAATCATCTTTGTAGCAATTTATCTTGATTGCCTAGACGATTAGTTCACCAAATAACTATAAACACATAATCATAAAATGGACCATTTATGCCATAAAAACAAATAAAAGCGCAAAATTAATAAAAGGAAGGGGGAAAAAACTTCAGATCCAAGCTATTTTATGGCTGCGTGAGGAAAAGGAAGTTACAATTAATAGGCATTGGAATTTGGGAGGAAATGATAAAATTGTGAAAGCTGAAAGCCCTTTATTATTTAGAGAACTACTAATATTTTTTTTCTCACTTGCTCGGCTAGCATGTTCACTTACGGTCGTATTTATATAGGGGTGGTAATGGTATACGATACACTGCTTTGGATTCTTTAGTCGTGGAGTCGAGGTTTGAAGCAATTTTCGGTTGAGTCTGTAAAAATGTACCGACTCCTGACTCCAGCATCAAAATAAGAAGCTTCCTATGAAGTCATTTGTATTGGAGCATTTTATTGCAATAAATTTGTCATTCCAAATTAATATACTTTAGCCATCTATGAAGGAATCGAAGTTGGACAATAGAAAAACAGAGGGGTCGAAGGCTTGACGTACTGACTCTACAGACATGGGTTTTCACGTTGTGTGTGATTATCAAATACTGAATCCAGGTGTCATTTTATGGATTTCCTTCAAATTTACCCTTCTCCTTATCCTAGCTCCTTATTAGAGAATAACATTTTCTGGTAATCTTTTCTAGAATAGTTTAATCATTTAATCACAGGAAAGAGGGATGTACTATATTCGTAAAAACTTTGATCAGGTGACCTGGCGGTCTAGGGGTAAGGTGTCAGACTTCTGTGTTGGCGGCCGGGGTTCAATCCTCGGTCCCGGCACAGATTTATCTGATTACCAAACCCTTCCTTCACCTCTGACAAGACATCTTGTGAATGTGGGTAATGCCAGGCCTCCACCGTGGTTCGGATTCCCCGTTAAACTGTAGGTCCTCCATTTCATATCACAATCACCCTACCATTACACATTAGCGTAAGACGCGGTGCTAATAATAATAATAATAATAATAATAATAACTTTGATCATATTATTACTAAAGGTATTAACATAGTTATCTGATAAAAGTTAAGACTTAGATAGAAAACTCAGGAAATAACTATAACAAAATACGAAAATTGTAATTTGATTATCACAAGGAGTAATGGGATTGGAATAAGATAAGGTTTAGATTTTATACATAACATTAAAATTATTATATTCTTCTAATCTTTGTAAAAAAAACACTTAATAACTTTTTTAAACTTCAAATGGGAGATGTTAATATAATAATTTAAATTTTATAATTTATTTACAACACAGTTGAATTTTAAGCTTTGCCTTAATGTATTGTATCCAAGTTTTGTAACCCAATTTTAATATGTAATACGTGTATTTTAGACTTTTCAATCTATATTTTAAATCAGTTGATGATGTTATATCAATTTATTGGAAATTTTTCCATATTACATTTTGTTGCTCATTAGAAGCAAATTATAATCAATCTTTTTGAATTTTAATGTCACTTTATTCATCTACCAATTTTGAAACTATCTAATTCATTAAACTAAAATGTTCATATTTTGTTAAAGTTATTTCTTGAGTTTTCTATCTAAGTCTTAACTTTAATTATTACCACTCCTTACTTTAAACTACTTTATAATGTTTTCTAAAATGTTATAATTATCTGATACCTGATTCGATGGCCGCATGGTCTAAGGCGTCACTCAATATCCGTATAACCTGCACAGGTAATAAAACACAATGCTAAAAAAAATCTTATCTGCGGCAAATCCGACGTTTAGCAAACAACCACCGAGCGCTGCATTCGACACTTGAGTGTGAGAAGAGCACTGAAAACGCTGTTAGTGTTTTATTGAAACTTATTTTGATCATTATTCTGGTGTTAACGTTCTTTGAATAAAATTAATTTAAGGCTAAGCCTACATGTATGGTTCTAAGCAAACATTTTTACTAAATATATATTCCAATATAGAAATTTCTTATTTATTCGAGTAACATGTCTGGATATCTTTCATAATTTTTTCATGGAATTTTCAAACCACGTAAATATATATGTTAAAATGTTGCTATTTCAATGCATTTTAAATGGGAAAACAAATAAATATATAGAGAGCGTTATTTATTTAATTTAAGAAATTAGTTTTTTATTTGTAACTATACAGTTAATGAATAATGTATTATTTTTAAATATATTCTGAAATTCGGGTTAAGCTCAATTAATACAACGATATTGATTTGAACTCGTAATAACTTGCAAGTAGAAACTTTAGTAAAAATACTTGGTTTTAAACACTACCACTTCTACAAATAGTTATTTTAGTAGATAATAGGTGCCGTTAGTGTAATCATTATTCTTTTACAAACTACGTAGTGTCGTTTTGCGACAATTGGTCAACCTACTATAGGAATCTGAATACATTGTAGCTAGTTAGTGTGACCACTGACCTTGAGTCGATAATTCAAGGAAAATATGTCTTGGAAACAAATACTATTTGCTTTGGCTTTGTTTTTAAAACAATGACACGTGAACCAATTATTGACTCCCTGCCGCTAAACTTCAAAAACTTTAAAAATTAAACCAAAAATATTGTTAGTAAAGCAATAATTATTTATAATGTTTCATGGCTAGAATTATTAATATTATTATTAATGCAACTCTTTTTTTATAAAAATGTTATTATAAATCTATTACTATACTTTGTATTGACATCTAATCTACGTAAACTACTAAGTACTTTAAAATTAGTGGTTGTTGTGGATAAGTTTGGATGGACATTAAGATTCATTGCATCAAAATAAATTGGGGGAAAACCGTACCCATCGTATTCAAACCCTTGACCCCGCCCGGGTCTAGCGTTAATTTATCTCTGTCAGGCGACTTGTGATTGGAAAAAGAAGTGTAAATACGATTTTGCTGTGGAGTGAGAAAGGGGGTGGGTTCGTAAATTATCCCCCTCTTCCCTACTAGGGTGCGTGCGTGTGCGTGTGTGTGTGTGTGTGTGTGTGTGGGTGGGAAGCCAGCCACCGCCCACATCCTCGACATGAGCGGTATCGGACTACGTGCAGGCGTGAGAATACCGTGAGAACCTAATCGAACACGCCCCTTTGTCAGTGGTGCACCCAGACATTTTTGGGGGGGAAGGAGAGGGTGGCATAAATCGTATCGATACTATTATTTCTGAACTTGTTCTTCGTCTTTTTTTTCCAATTTGGAGTTTTAAGGCCGCTTTTAATGTGTATAGTGGTACAACTTTTGAATATAAACGAGAAAGGCTGGTCTGAAACTATATCTCATGCCATCGACACAATCAGTGCTAGTTTATTATTATATTATTATTATCATCATCACTGCGTCTTACTACCCGTTCGGGTTATACGCAATTACGCTACTATGTGATGGTAGAGTGATTGTGAGATGAAATGGAAGACCTACAGTTTAACTTGGGATCCGAACCATGGTGGAGGCCTGGCATTCCCCATATTCACAAGTTGTGATTAATACACTTCTTATCAGAGGTGTAGGAAGGGCTCGGCAATCAGATAAATCTGTGCCGGGACCTAGGATTGAACCCCGGGCCCCCAGCCCAGAAGTCCGACACCTTACCCCTGGACCGCCAGGTCACCTGCTAGTTTATTATAAATGTGCTTTAAATGTTTTAAGATTTTATTAAAATTATTTTTGACTTCGGTTGTCTTGGGGTAAAGTGCGCGCCTCAGGATCCGATGTTCGCAGGTTCAAACCTAGCCATTGTCGACGGATTTTTCTAGAGTGATAAAAATCCATAACACAACTTACTTTGGAGGGGAAGTAAAGCCGTCGGTCGGTCCCATGTCGATTGTGGCATGTGAAAAATATCTTTCCCGGCAAAATTGATGGGTACTTTCACTCGCTCATAGAAATTCCTATGTGCTGATATAATCATACGAATCAGAAAGTGCAAGTTATATATCAAATAAATAGATAAATTAAAATTATTTTTACCTTTTGGGAAGGGGGAGGGGGCCGCTTCTCCCTCTTTGGGTGTGCCACAGCCTTCTGTTACCGCTCAATAATAAATAGAGGAAGAGATACCTTTGATCTCCGAGTACTGTCACGCTAGGATGCCGTCCAACATTTTCAAAGGGTTTGAAGGGAAGGAGATAAATTACGTCACGTAACATCATTCACTCAATGAGCTGCGTGACCCAAATCGGCGGTCACGCGGACAAAATATCGGGCTCATCTGGGCCGAGCTGCCGCTGGGGTAGGTCGGGATTTAACTCCTCTTCGGAAATAATGGATCTTTTTCCCCTCCCTTCACTAGAATGCGGATGCGTTTCCTCTAAATGCCATTTTTCTCATCTCTACTTCATTAACATAATTAAAATACGTAAGTATTGCCTTTACGAATGGTAAAATACGTGGGTGAAAAAATCCATTTGGGCCTTCCACAGAGCTACCTTAATTGGTTATGGATGAAGAACGTGGAATTTAAAGGAAATGTATCCGCATTTGCGTTTATCTACTTTCACGTATTCATACGTCAAGTTATCAGCAGCTGTCACTTTTGATAGATAATATCAATACTTATAAAATAACACTACTAATATAATAAAATGTTGTAAATATACATAGCAAAAGAAAGTGTTATATATATTATTATTATTAGCACTGCGTCTTACTACCCGTTCGGGTTATACGCACTTACGCTAATGTGTAATGGTAGTGTGATTGTGAGATGAAAATGGAGGACCTACATTTTAACGTGGAATCCGAACCACGGTGGAGGCCTGGCATTCCCCACATTCACAAGATGTCTTGTCAGAGGTGAAAGAAGGGTTTGGTAATCAGATAAATCTGTGTCGGGACCGAGGATTGAACCCCGGCCGCCAGCATAGAAGTCTGGCACCTTACCCCTAGACCGCCAGGTCACCTGTTCTATATAAAAGTATCTTTGTATTAAAATTGCTCTGTTACTTTTTGGGTAACTGAAGTGTACAAATTCTAACTTTAGGTGTTTGTGGTGGCGGGTTGGTAGGTCTGCTTATTTATTTCTTACTTATGTTCTTAAGGTGTTCATAAACTTTGAGTTAACAATCTAGTGGAAAACTATTTAGGAACCCCCCTTCAACCTCCCCGTCCTCAATGCACCCGGCCGGGATCGAACCCTGATCTCCCCGTCTTCAGTAGACTAGTCCAACACGAGAGTAGCGCCTTAGACTACTCGGCCACCGAAGTGGGTTTTGAGTAATTCATGAGAATCTTGTCGTTTCTTACACAAAAGTTTAGTTTGTAATCACCAAGTCTCTGGTAGTAGTGGTATTCAACTTGGGGTACGCGTACGCCAAGACATCTTAAGACTGAAGGACTATGTAAGATTTAAAAATATTTATTTCTCATTTAAAACGTTTCTGAATTTTTTAAATTTTATTTTTAATTTTAGATCTGGGTGATAGAATATGGTTTTTACAACTTATATTTTGCACCAACAACTTTAGGGGTGCACAGAGTTGAAGAGAAACTATATCCGAAGGTACGCTAACAAAAAAAAGGGTTGAATAACACTGCTTTGGAGACATATACCACCCCTCTCCCTCCTTTTTTGTTACCTCGTATGTTTTATATTGCAACAGGAAAACTCTGAATCAAACAACTCTCATTCTCCTGTTTCAACTCTCCCTCTCTTTTTCTCTCTTGACGGAGAAGAATGTTTGTAAAGCAACAGCAACACGCGGGCGAGATTTTAGTACTTAATTCAATAGATAAACTTGTATTGAGTTAATGATGACTACTATCATTATTATTATTATTAGCACCGCGTCTTACTACCCGTTCGGGTTATACGCACTTACGCTAATGTGTAATGGTAGGGTGATAGATAAATCTGTGCCGGGACCGGGGATTGAACCCCGGCCGCCAGCATAGAAGTCTGACACCTTACCCCTAGACCGCCAGGTCACCGATGACTACTATCGCCAGTGAACTAGCCACTACACTCCAATATCCACAGGGAGGAATGTATCTGACAGTCAACCGGCCTTGTGGTATAGTGGTCAGTGCCCCCGGCTTCTTCTGGGCTAGAGGTCCCGGGTTCGATTCGTTCGATTCTCAGCTGGTACCGGGGGACAGAGGAATAATCCCCATGGTCCCCTGGGTTTGGTTAGTAAGGCTTGAGCTAGGTTAAGATCTTCATTGACTCCACCCCGTCATGTTCTCTCTCATCATCCTCTCACCTCATCGGAACATGGAAAGAGCCTTCACGGAAAAGAATGTATTATTAGTACATTCGGTCGTCCCCTGGGCAGCGGTACATTGGTACTGGCTAATCTTTCCACAAACTGAGCTACAAATTTATGTAACCCAGACCAAGAGTTCCAAAACTTTGCGTTGCCGGTCTTTGTCAGGTGCGTAGCGCTATAAAGAAAAACTAAAATTTAGATGTGTGTTGCGTTTCACTATACATTATATCTAAACTCCACGTTCAATTTGACAAATATTTTCCTCCAGAAACAGATGAAGGGAAGTGGGTTACAGACCCGTTTACAATAGGTCCACCATCAACTTTCATCACTGCTGAGCAGGAACAGCTAATAGGCGTTTATTCAGACGCCACGCTGTGAATTACATTCTCTTTCGGGACTTGGTCACAATTTTGGGGCAGTGAGGCAAAAGAATCCCCAAAATTGATCAAGAAAGCCGTGAGAGTAATTCTATCTTTTGCCACATCCTACCTTTGCGAGGCAGGATTTTAAGCCCTACCCGATTCGATATTTTGTGCGACGGGAAACAAGCTCACCCAACCCATTAAGACGCATATACCTCTGCGGTAGTTTCTAGAATTACTGTAAACATTTCAAAGCCAAATTATGAAAGTTAACATTGTGAAAGACATTCATGCATTTGTTGTCGTTTGTATAAAGAGTCACATGTCACGTTCAATGTGTTTGTTCTTCCAGAACAGGTTTCCTCTAACAATGTGTCTCATTTTTAATTTTTAGTGAAAAGGAGGAACTGAAATCATCAAATACAGGATTAGATGTTTCGCCGTTATTAACAAACTATACACGTTAGATCCATACAACAAAAATATGTCTACTCTAATTCCTTCTTATTCATTTATTTAATTTTGTTTTAGTTTTGTATTTTTACATTTGAAAGAATACAAGCGAGTAATGTAAAGGACCATTGTTGTTATTATTATTACTAATATTATATGACAGCTATAAAAGTTATTAGATCTACTTCCAAGTTTTTACACGTCAGGTCATGTGATCTGCAGCTGTCACTTTTGAAAGATATAATCAATACATATAAAATTACATTTATAAAATAGTAAATTGTTATCAATTTTAATGGCAAAAAATGTGTTTGTATTTTCTAAAAGGCCCTTCCTATGAAAAATTTACTTTGAGTATTCATACGCCTATTGTTTTACATCCTTGTTTTGTGAATGTATATAATGTCTCCAACAAAAGTAAAATTATATTTCAGAAATTGGTTTGTGTTTGTAAAAACATAATAATAGTTCAATGTGCATTTCAAACAATATCCAACGTATTAAAAAATGTCTAGTATCTATAAAATAAATTTAATTAAAATAATTTGTCTTACTTTTGTTTGAAAGATCACGTGCTTTTTATGAACCGACTTATTATACTTAAATGTAGAACAAACACAACATCCAACCCCATCACGGTGAAAGGGAAAAACCAACATTTTACCAATACCATTTTTGGCTATACTAGGAATCGAACCCGGGACCCTTGGCTTAGTAGACAGATACGCTACCGACTGAACTGTTAAATTAACTAGTGTGAGACTAACTTTTTTTTTTTCCTCTTCACGTATACTGATTTTGGTAGGAATCCGTTCTGAAAGGTGTTTTTTTTCCTTCCCAAATTCTACTGCATAGTAGTATTCTGGTAGAGAAAAAGACATATCAGAACAGACTTCCATAGCTAAATGTCGCTGAAATGCCCGTGCCGTGCCCACCCGTGCAGTTATATTAACATTTGAAATACTTCCCAATTCATCTGACTCAGATTCGAACCTTGAGGTGGTTTTCTATCAGACCGACACACTTGCAACTGAGTTGTGTTTCCGAAAGTAGAAACAGAAACTAGTTTTTAGAAACAAAACAGAAACTCTGTTTCCACCAAACCGAGCGACTGAAAACAAGTTGCACTTTTACCTCATTACACCCGACTGGGTTCGAACCACGGTTTCCCCGTCATAAGCAGGCTACTGAAGTGGGTCATAGTCACTTTTAGTTAATACAAGATAAACAAGATGATAATGTTAAAAGTAGATGAGTAAGTAAACTTGTACTTACTTTTAAATGCAGGGAACACTTTCACTGCACAAAACACACTGACCCGAACAAAACACGTACCTTAAAACTTTTGCTGTGATGTTTCCAAAAACTCGGAAACCTTTTGATCTGTTACGCCTCGGGTCTGGACTTCCAAATGACAAAAACAGTCGCCGTAGACTCCGTAGTCTCTGAAATGTTTCCATTTTCCGGAACTTTAGTTTCTGTTTTATTTCAGTTTTGTCGGTCTGGTGGAAAACCGCCTTTTTACAGGCAATCGCTTGTTTTGTAAATCTTGACACCTCAAACAGACAGTGTGACCACCAGTGCTGGTCCTCTGAAATAGAGTTGTACACTCGGTTACAGAAAATACTGCATCGACTAGTTCGAGGGTCGAGTACATTTTTTGATCTAATTTCCTAAAATACCATTTAAAAGAGTATTTATTTTACTACTAATTACGTTACTCCCCTTGGCAGAGTGGGAAGGTAGAAAACTCATTCTTTTCCCGGTTTTCATATAAAAAAATATCCTAACATGGTTCCATTATAAAATAGAGTTTAACTTTCTTCACATGGTGTTATCAACAGCACTTGAATATTTCCCAAGGTAATAGTGGTATTTTATGATAAACTTTTTAAATGAAGAGAAAAAGTTGTCATCAAATTCCAGGATACCTTTAAGGAATGTCGTTTGAATATTATAGACATGTTTTTTTTGTTACTTTACTTTACGAATAGTAAGGTTATTGTTATTTTACAATACTTAATTAACTGGCTAGTGGACTAAAATACCGTATTTGTCTTTACGCCCATTATAATCATTTGTTCTATTCCATTCCTTCTCATTAAAAATATCCCCCTAAACATATTTATGCATGACACATTTAGGTTTAATCACGTTGGAATGGTTTATCGTTATAAACGAATTAACTATAGCGCACAAAAATACCTTTGACGCGATATTGGGACTATTCCGTTCCTATTATTCCTTTAAACATATTACGTTGTGTTTTACAAGCTTATCTGTGTTTGTAAAAGTTTGCTTAGTGTAAATTAATCAGAATACATTCAATAAGTTTTCAAACCATTTTGACCGTACGTTCGTATTTTTGTTGTGTCAGTTATGAATAATTAGGTTAGTTTTTTAGTTTTGTATAAAAAAGAAAACTGACATTTACACAAACCGTATGATCCCCGTTTTGAGAGCCCCCAAAAAACTATGAATATATTCCTACCCGATTATTGGAAAATGATTAGATCATGTCGGATGACAGGGGACCCAAAATGTGCGGACTGCGTCGTATACGGTAACATGTGTGATTGAAAGCGTCGAAGAACGCGCTGTGTGTGTTGTCCTAGCGCCTAGTCTACCGACGTCAATCATGACAGAAGATTTTGACAGCCTATTAAACCAATCGTCAGCAGGCAGGGCATCGTCCTCTGATGACTTTCATCTGCTAGTACATACAGAACTATCTGATGCTACGTGTTCGGCGCTCGTTGGAGTCTGGACAGTTGCTTTTTGTCATCATTGACTGACAGACGCTTCCCCCCACTCCTTTACCGCCCACTCACACACCCTGGTCCCCTAAACTGTGGTATTAAACCTGAGGTACGCGAATACGTCTTAGGGTGTACCTAAAATGTAATCTATGGTGTCCTCTTGATTCCGAACAGTTCATATTGCGAACATGATATTTTTGATACATGGGGAGGAGTCCAGATTGCGGACACGCCATGTTGCTATACCATCCCGCCCCTAGTATGATAATAGCGAACAATCGTACGTTCATTCAGCCTCGCCAGTATTAGTTAAATTAAATTGCATACACAAGTATTTCTAGACTAGGCTAGGTTAGGTTAGGCTAGGGTAAACTTGGTCAGGAGGAAAGCCCCGGTGGCTGGTGGGTGCTGTCAGTGACCCCTTCCACCCGTGTCGCCACCCTCACGAAGAAATTCCCGCGAGCTGCTTTTTTATTTGTTCGCAATCTGAACTTTGGATATTTAGGTGGCCATAACATTTTGGGTGTATTCGCAATCAGGATGCAACCTAATATATATATATATATATAT
>CABFVX010001902.1:27331-39436 GCA_902151425.1 Timema shepardi | reverse complement strand
GTAATACACACACACACACACACACACACACACTAGTTAATCATTGAACCAGGCAGCTGTGTAGTCGAACGCAGGGGCTAAATTCAATTTGTGTGACAGTGATGCACTGTGGGTTGCTAGCTTATCCTTTGCACGGCGCTCGTTGTTAATGCATTCTATGTCTGGTTTCGTTCAGTCACGAAAGCTGCACGAATATTCTAATTCAGATAGAAAAATAATCTTTTTTGGCAGTTACAAAATGTAATCAAACAATTTTGATATATTCATACTTCAAGGCATATGATCTGCAGCTGTCACTTTTGATGTATACTATCAGAATCCTACTATACGACATTAAAATTATTTTTTGTCACAAACATGTTAAATTGAGTTTAGTTACTATATTGCACCCCGTCTTTTTTGTTACTTTTGATTAATATCTAAAAATTTGTTTAGTTGCATGCACAGTTTCTTGCCTACCCCGTAAGGGGATGGCGGGACTAGGTATGTATGTAGTTTGAAGATAGGATTTTCAAACCTCTTACCGTTTCTCTAAACGTTAATAGGGGCCTAGATGCCGTACGCATCGGTGGTCATGTGGGACAGGTGGGTTGGGGATCGAATTCCGAATGAGTGTATTGAGAGTGGTTTCTTCCTCTCTACAGAAAAATGCGGGTATATTTCTTCTTCATTATAGCTTCCTCACTCCTACCCTATTACTGACAGCGGATAGCCCCGACGACTTGTAAGTCACCTTGCAGAGATAAAAAATGCATGCCGGTCAAACATCTCACAATTCTATGACAGTTTCCTTTATATTTAAAAACAATTTTTGTACACATTAAACTTGAATAATTTAGCTAAAAGAATGTTATAAATAATCTTTAGAGTAATTTCTAACAATATACTTTTTTTTCTTCACACATTTATATCACCAAATTAATTCAGAAAATTTGATACCAATAAGTTTACTGTCTGTGATGGCTAATCTAACTGGAAGATTATGGATGTTTGGTGTAAGACCGTATCGATTTGGATGGGAAAGAAGAGTTGAAACTCTCACCTAACCCTAAAAGTATTATTAATATTATAGAAATGGGTCGAATCCTATATTTCTTGAATTCGAATCCTCGATTATTTACAAATTTACAATTTAAGTCAAAATAAAATAATTCAAAATTGAATTTAAAACGATTCTATTTGTGTTTGTCATGTATATTACGTCATAAACAACAAAAATATTTTTTTCTAGTAAATTAATTATATCAACATAATTTTGTCTTTTTTTTTGAGTATGTGTTTTTACCTTTGCTTACCCTCCCAGCTATACAAGTCTTAAGTAATTACTTTTACTATTTGCTTAGAATTGTTACTTGAGGCCACTATAAAATTGTATTCTAGATATTCGTTTGAGATATTTACGAGTCTCTCAAATATCATAGGATTCGAGCGTCTCTCATCTATTAGGCCTAATATTGTATGTTTATATATTCCTACTCAATTCATAACTCCTACGCCACCGTTCTCATTATGTTTTCTAAAAAATTGTTAAATTGCTTCATGTAGGAATTTAATATGTACAAGACTCCATGCCATCTCTTGTTCACTTCACCATGATACGTAGGAGTCCCTCCCTCTTCTCCAAAATACATTTAAGGTGCTAGCTTTATCTAGATAAGTATTTACCAAACTTTCGCCGGTCACGTACTCCTTTAGAGGCAATAGTCTAGCACAGCGGTTCCCAAAGTGTGCTCCGCGAAACATCTCCGAGTGCTCCGCGGAGAGATTGTAAATAAAAATAAAATAAATGTGACAAGATCTCAAAATTGTTTATTTGTGCGGTCATGAACTGTTTTTAGATAAGTATTGTGTAGAAATAATTTAGCTCCTGCATCGTTCCGTAAATCAGTGTAAATAGCAAGTATTATGGATCCAAAGTGCATTGTCATGCGGCACCTCAGTCAGGTTTACCCGCTCGCACCTTCTCGGAACCACACAAAACATTGAGAAAATCCGTGAAGCACACAGACTTCACGCGGCGAAACCAGACAGATAGGCTCAATGGCGCCAGCTAATCCCGGCTCAATGAGAGCCTCACCTTACTTAAAGATCCGATTGTTAGCTTTGACACTTTTACAGAATTTTCTGGAAAGTCTCTATTGTATATTAAAAACTCTTTGTTTCTTCGCTCCTTCATTCTGTTGCAGTTCATTCAATGTTTAGTCGAGAGTCGAAACGAGTCAAATTGCAGTGCGGTGTTATTTTTTCACGAGTGCTTTTGTTGTGTGATTTTTTTAAAAATAATTACGTTAATAACTTTAATGGATCTTCCCTCTTGAGGACGAAACACCTGCCTATTACAGGTTTTTTGGAGCACCTACGTAGTGATTTAGAAAATATCATAGATTTGCTTTCAATGGATCGCTGGCTGAAGTCTGGATCCTTAAAAAAGACTATTAAAACCTCCGCCACAGTTCCTCCAGTAGCTATGGAAGCATTAACAGCTAACAGGTATGTACAAATATTATGTTAGATGCATTTTTTTAAACGTTGAATAGTGTTTATCTATTGGGGTCTGCTAGAATAAGAGCGTGTGTCATTAAAACAAGTAACAGCTTTGGATGCCAATAACACAGGACCTAAAAGAAGAGATAGGGACTAAGGTACATACAACTTTATACAAATTAAATAGTAAATAAAGACTTTTCAGTATATGCATTGCATGTTGTACATATTGTTGCACTTTTAACAAAAATAGATTTCAGCTCAGGTTATTTTCGAATTTTGGCCTGTTAATTGGTAGTAACCTTGAAGCTGCAGCCAATTTGATGTCACCAAGCGATAGGATAAGATGGTTACTCACATTTAACAAGCATTGTGAGCAAACATGCGAGAAACATTTACATTCTTAAACAATATTCAACGTTAATTTAGGAGCAATGGTTCTTTGATCAATTGTTTTATTAAATACTTGACATTTATTATTATCATTAATATTATTTACCCAGATGATACGAATATTATTTTTATATTGTAGTGTGGAAGAAGATGGAGCAGTTGCCAATGCTAGAATTGCTGGACAGGATGAAGGGTTTTTAGACGAATCAGCGACAGCAGGTGTGACAGAAACTTCTGAACTGTTGAAAGAACTGCCTAGTACTAGTTCTTTGGAGATCAGTGCCACAGGTAAAAAAATTATAAAAAGGAAGTATCACGATTCCTACTTGGATATTGGATTTGTTGAGACTAGTGACAACAAACCACAGTGGGGAGTTTGCATGAAAGTTTTGCCAAACAGTGCGATGTTCCCAGCAAAAATGCGCCGTCATTTTGAGGGGGTCCATCCAGAATGCAAGGGAAAACCGACTGATTTCTTCAGAAGGAAGTATGGTGAACTTACACAAGCCCAGAAAATTATATCTTATCACTCAAAAACAGTTAATGAACAGGCTTTGGTGGCGTCCTACTTAGTCAGTTACCGAGTTGCTCAAGCTGACGAAGCCCATACCATCGCTGAAAACCTTATAAAGCCTTGTGTAAAGGACATAGTTGAATGTATGCTGGATGCAAAAGCCACGAAACTAGTAGACACCGTTCCTTTGTCAAATAACACGATTTCGCGACGAATCGGGGACTTAGCAGAGGATGTGAAAGCTACTTTACTTTCACGAATAAAATGCACTAAGTTTTCGCTCCAAATGGATGAATCAACGGATGTGGCTGGATTGGCAATTTTAATAGTATTTGTACGCTACCAATACTTGGAGTCTTTTCAAGAGGATCTGCTTCTCTGCAAGCCTTTACCAACTAACACAACTGGCGCTGAAATTTTCAAATTAATAGAAGAATTTTTCACAGTGAGTGACATCCCATGGGATAATTGCGTTGATGTGTGCACGGATGGCGCAAAGTCCATGACTGGGAAGACGTCCGGTGCTATCTCAAGAATAAAACAAAAAGTCAAGGAATGCAGCAGTAGCCACTGCATCCTCCACCGCCATGCCCTTGCTGTGAAAAAAATGCCACCCTTCCTAAAAGAAGTCTTGGACGAAAGCGTGAAAGTAATTAATTTTATCAAATCTAGACCTAAAAATACAAGACTATTCAAGCTGTTGTGTGAATACATGGGGAGTCTACATACGTCTTTACTTCTTCACACAGAAGTAAGGTGGCTTTCTCGTGGCAAAGCTTTGACTCGGCTCTTTGAAATGAGGGCTGAAGTCAGAACCTTCCTGATTGACAACGACTTCGCTTTGGGAGACAGGCTGTGTGATGAGTATTGGGTTATGAAATTGGCGTATTTAGCAGACATTTTTAAAAAAGTTAATGACTTAAGTATCTCACTTCAAGGGAAAGCAGTAACCGTTTTTGACGCCAGCGATAAAGTACAAGCGTTTAAAAAGAAAATAAAGTTTTGGGCGGATTCAATGAAAAATCTAAATCTAGACAGTTTCCCAATGGTAAAAGAATTTAGAGAAGAACTAGATTCTGACGTACCCGAATATATCTTAAATGAGTTTCACGTTCATCTGCTAAATTTGATTGATAGTTTCAACTGTTATTTTCCAGAAGAATTCCACGATAAAATAAAAGAGAACTGTTGGGTTGTAAACCCATACTCTGCTGTGTCGGAAAAGCCAGCCTGTCTGACATCACACCAGTATGAGTGTATGATTGATTTGACATCAGATTCTGTGGTAAAATATAATTTTGCAACTAAGAATTCACTAACAGAATTTTGGTGTCAGCTAAAAGACGAATTTAAAGTTTTATCAGATAAAGCGAAAATCATCCTTTTACCCTTTACAACAACTTACTTATGTGAATCAGGATTCTCTGCTTATGTGGCTACTAAAACAAAATATAGATCCCGCCTGAATGCAGAGCCAGATATTCGGTTGCAGCTGTCCCAAATTAAACCAGATATAGCCACATTGTGCAAATCAAAACAGTCCCATCCCTCTCATTAGAATCTAAGTTCTTTGGCTATGCTTTATCGTTCTTTTTCGATACCAAGCTACATTTTTTATTTTGAAACTGTAATACCTTATATAGGTGAGTAGTATTGTATATTTACACTACCTGCTTTGAATTCGTTCTCAAATGTGTTGCATTACTTTATGTTTTTTGTTGTTGGTTTTCGTTTATGTATTTAAGTAAGTTCCTTATTTCTCTGAAATTAGTGTAGAAAAAATATTTATAATGAATAAAACTTGATGTTTAAGGTGAGTATGCAGCGGACGCGAGTTAAGGAGAGTTAATTTAAAGTTTCTAGATCTAGAGAAAAAATTTTTTTTTTGCCAAAATAAGAAAACTATTGCTTCTATAAAAACATAGAGTTTAATTTTCTTCACATGGTGACCTCATTAGTTGTTGAATATCTGTCGTGAACAGAGCAGTATTATCTAAGAAACTTTTTAAATGAAGAGAAAAATTTGTTATTAAATTCCAGGACATCCTTGACAGATATTCAAGAAATATTGATCTCGCCATGTGAAGAAAATTAAGCTCTATGATTCTATAGAAGCAATATTTAATTTATTTGATCTTAAAAAAAGTATTGCTATAAAAAGTGCAAAAACACTCGCCTTTTCTTGCGTCCCCTGCATACCCACCTTAACATGTCCAAATGCTTAAAAATTCGTTTCCAGAGCCAATAATGCTGTCATTCGGTTACTACCTATGTAGATGCTAGGTGAAAATATCTTAGCCTTTATGCCGAATACACGTATGTGCAAAATTAGTGTTTAGAGAAAAAAAAACGTTAAGTTCTAATTTTCAATGTCTTTCAATGGGAAACATTAAGTTTGGATCAAAATATAAGCTATTTTGAATTCGAAAAATAATTCGTGCTTTTGTTATATGATAAAAAAATTGTCTAACAACTTGAAAATGCAGTTACGTAAAAACAGCCATAAATGAACATGGTCTAAGGGCAACGATAGTGCTCCGTCACGAATTTCTCTCCTGAGAAGTGCTCCGTGACTCAAAAAGTTTGAGAACCGCTGGTCTAGCATATGTACCCCTTACAGCGTTTCATATAGGAAAGTAAACAGATAACAGCTTTGTTTCCAAGTATAAACTGTCATTTCAAAATTTAATAAAGCTTTAGTAGTAAGCAGGGGAAAAAATTGTGATAGAGGAAAATAAAGGCTTATAAAATTCCATGAAAGCACTTCAAAATGTTCTTTAATTTGTTTACGTGCAGCCTAGTGGTCAGAGTTCCTGGCTACAGATCCAGAGGTCCCGGGTTCGATCCATGGCGCTTCTAAAGTTCTGTGAAGCAGTGGGTTTGGAACGGGGTCAAACTCGGCTTCGTGAAGACAAATGAGCTCCTTGAATAAAGAAGTAGCGGCTTTGGTCTAGAAAACTGGGATTAGCTGTTGGATTGTTCGTTGTCCTAACCACGTGACACCCACTATTCCCAAATGTTAGCACTATAATCGCTAACGGTGGTGGTCGCTCGGTCGGTATAGCTCGATCTAAGGATCAAACCATGGCCTCCTTATTATTATTATTATTATTATTACTATCAAAACCTATTTTGTGATTAATAAAATTCGGTGGTACGTTGTATACCTTCTGAAACACTTCTCGTGCCCTTGGAGGTACGCGTTCCACAGTTTGGAAACGCTCTATTTTGCAAGTTGGAGCAGAATAGCTTTTACAGTTTAATTTTTATAGGAAGCCAAGCCAGATAGAAAACTTACAAGATATACTTTCAAGTATTCATACTTCAGGCCATGGGATTTGAAGCTATCACTTTTGATAGATATCATCAATACCAACACTGATAATGGAGTAAATTGTTATCACCCGCTGCAGTGGCTGAATGGTCTAACGCGTCCCTCTTGGGTTGGACTGGCCTTCTGAAGACGTATATATCGGGGTTTGAATCCCAGTAGGGTCTACTGAGGGTGTTTTTCCCTATAATTATGGTTTCCCACTCTCCTCTCACGCAAATTCGGGTAGATTATTTCTAAAATGTTTCAGTCCTCATCCCTACCCCATTAGAGTAATTATCATTTTAAATTAATATAACCTGAAGCAGTAATAAAAAAATAGTCAATTTTGGACTCAACGTTTTTGTATTTTCTAAAATTCTCTTCCTTGGAATAATTAATGGTCAGTATTTTATTCTGTCAAGTTCTGTTTATGTCTAAACGTACTGCTCTTTCATGCAATTCATTCTACGAGTTGGAATGTTAGCGAAGGGCTTGTCTTTTTTAGTATCGTAAAACAATTTTTTTTAAAACGTTTGGAGGTGATGGCTTATTATTTGTAACATGAGAAAGTACTTAGTTTAATCCAGGTCAGTAGGATGTCACTGTGTCGACATAGATTAGTTCTGCAACGCCAAGTAGAAATATACCCTGTATAATTACTTATTCACACTAAATTATATATATATATATATATATATATAATATTTATTTTACACTATTTAATATTATATATATATAATATTTGTTTGTACACTATTTAATATCGATATATACGAAGAAGGGTGATTCCGTTGAAGAAATGTTTTGTTCATACTTTAGTTTAGAGGTGACTTAGTGGTTTAGGAGTAAGGTGTTGGACTTCTGTGCTACGGGTCTGGTGTTCAATTCTCGGTCCCGGCACAGATTTATCTGATTGCCGAACCCTTCCTTCACCTCTGACAAGACGTGTATTAACCACAACTTGTGAATGTGTGGAATGCCAGGCTTTCAACATGGTTCGGATCCCACGTTAAACTATAGGTCCTCCATTTCATCTCACAATCACCCTACCATTACACTTTAACGTAAGTGCGTATAACCCGAACGGGTAGTAAGAAGCGGTGCTAATAATAATGATAATTTATTTTAGAGCCGGACAACAAAAATAGAGAAAATACATAACTATACTATAGGTCAACAACTTAGTGTTACTCGAGATTTCGCAAATGCTATAACGTAAATATTTTGTATTTATGGTTTTATCAAATGAAAACTATAACCCAATATTAATATCTCAGTTATTTTATTTTTATCACACCAGCGCCGAGTGGTTAAGCAGGTTTACTACAAGTCTAGGTAGGATCCTTATTATAAGTCACGTGGTTTAAGACGTCAATCTAACACAACGCTGGACTTATTGTGACTAGGGGATCAAGGTTCGAATCTTGGCATGGATGTACTGATGGTGTTTTTCTCATACTCTCTTCATTATAAAATGGATGTACTTCATCTAATATAACCTTCGTCATACCTACTCCTTGTATTAATCCGTTGTTAATATTGTGTAAAATTTAATAAATAAACAAATACATGCACCTTGTCTGGACCTGGTGCCTTAAACACTTTGTCTGGACTTGATTCCTTGAGCACCTTGTCTGGACCTGGTGCCTTAAACACTTTGTCTGGACTTGATTCCTTGAGCACCTTGTCTGGACCTGGTGCTTTGAACACTTTGTCTGGACTTGATTCCTTGAGCACCTTGTCTGGACCTGGTGTCTTAAACACTTTGTCTGAACTTGATTCCTTGAGCACCTTGTCTGGACCTGGTGCCTTGAACACTTTATCTGAACCTGGTGCCTTGAACACTTTGTCTGGACTTGATTCCTTGAGCACCTTGTCTGGACCTGGTGCCTTGAACACATTATCTGGACTTGATTCCTTGAGCACCTTGTCTGGACCTGGGGCTTTGAACACTTTATCTGAACCTGGTGCCTTGAACACTTTCTCTGGATCTGGTGCCTTGAACATGATCCGTACTCCTCGAACTTAATGTTCTTAAAAATAAGCCACTATAGGCCAGTATAGAATAAAATGACATCAGAATAAAACAGATTAATGATCGAGCTTAATATTCAAGCTTGTTACATTTACCTTTAACACTCATTATATCACTCGTAATCTAATAATTCACAGCAACTAAAACTATTAATAAATGTTTTCAGAAATGATATATTTCACTTAAATAATTAATGTTGTCGTGCTACTTTATTCTCGCTAGAAGTATGTCCATGTAACACGTTTCAATTATTGTTCCTGGTTCACTTCATTTACACACAAATTATATAATTAAACTGAAGGATTAAACTACAATTTGGTATTATGCCGTGGAGCGGTGGTGATCTTGCCAATCAACGACGCGGTAATCATATCTTCAAGAATTTTAATTGTTTTGAAATTTTCTTTTCAGAAACGGTTGGTTAAAGAATAAAAGCATGTTAATTAAGTTATACGTTTTATAAACACACCTCCTCTATAATTTTAACATTGATCAAATATGAATAATTTGGACATTTTTCAATAGAAAACTGCCGCCTGCATAACAAAAAATGAAAAAATTTAACCACATAATAAACATTGATATATTATCTCAGAAGAGGTGTTCAAAATATTACTATAAAAATTTCTCTCGTTCTAAAGAAAATTGATATTTCCAAACGTATGATTTTTCCGCAAGACCTGTCCGGTAGCTAGCGCCATTTACGGTTTCCGTGATCTATCTGTTTTGTTGGTGCGGAAGGATACTTTGGTCGGTTGTAAAGCCACGCTACACCTTTCACCCTCCCGCCCACTATACCACAAAATAGGGACTGCTTTTTCTTTACATTGACCCATAAATGTATTATATTTAAAAATTATAAATTCGTTTAGATAAATATAAGGTAGTATATATTTAAGAGAATAAAATCAATTGTGATCTCTTATACCTCTACTACAGTCTAATTTTCATAAAATGTCTGAATATGATTCAAATTGTGAGCTCTAGTACAATCTAATTTTCATAGAAAGGACAATTTACAAAGTGCATAAAAAAGTGGTAAAAATTGATAGCCTTACTATTTTGAGGCTCCAGTCTAGAAAACTGAGATTGCTCGTTGTGCTAACCATATGACACCCTCTATCCGCAGAAGTTGGTGCTATCTTCACCAAGAGATGACGGCCATTCAGTCGGTATGTATAGAGTGTGGGCTGATGCCATTAAGTTTTTTATTGGTGTTATTTTATTAGCATTGATATTATTGACCGCTACAGATCACATAACTTGACATATGAACACGAGAAAGTAGATCTACAGTAGCCCCATGACTTCTTTGGTGCTGACTGACAGCTTTGAAAAGTTACCAGACCAAGTTATGTATCCCTACGCCGAACCACATGATCTGCAAAAACATGTGTGTAGCAGCTGTCACTTCTGACAGTCAAAATTTAGGTATATACCTAAATGTTGACTGTCACAGTCAGCACCAAAGAAGCCATGGGGCTACTGTATTTACAAACTATTTTAGCTGTCCGTTACGGTTCTTCTTATTAAAATCGGACTGTAGCGCATACTATAATTTCCGGTTCTAGCCAGACCTTTTTCTCATCTTGGTCTCGACTCTCGATCTTTTCCACCGACTGAAAGCGCTCCTCTCCAGCTACTTAGGGTGTAAAGTACATTCACAATAGGAGTGTAGGTAACTCACAGCTAGCAAAAGTTACCAGACCTACTTTCATGTATCAATTCGCCAAACCATATGATAGGCCAGATCATGTGTTGAACTGCTGTCACTTTTGACATTCAAAACTTTCACAACAAACCATTTGTCTTTAATTATTTTTATTTTCATTGAATCGTTTTTATATGATTGAAACACAAACGTATGAAAATAACCATTGAAATGCTTTGAAAACGAGAGCGTCTAAAAGGCTGCGTTCACTTCACAAATTAAGCTGGCGAACCAGACTAAACGAGGTTGGTTGATGATGCCATACGAACCATGCTCTTTTGTGTTTATACGTATCTCTTTAAAAAAAAATTTTTTTGAAACTAATATTTTGTATGAATCTTTTCTTTAAGTAATAAGAACACATATATTAATTGTGGTGTCCAATTATAACATGACACAAGTGTGATTATAATCTTTTTTAATTTATTATTTCATGAACTATAATATCAATAAGTAACGAAAAAAGCCAATTACACAGTAAACCTTAGTGAAGTATTATTAAATGCGTTTACTAACACTTTTGCTTGATGATATAGTACTCAATATAGGTCATCATTAGTGACGTTCAACCAATGTTTGCAATAGAAATTTTCTACTATCTGTCAGTAACCACCACTCCACTGGCGAATGGACCATAATCCCCCCTCATTAAGCGACTTTCTCTCTAGAGATTGTTGGGGGAGTTTCACAACGTACTAGAAACGTGGGCGACCTTACTCACAGACCACAACAAGTAAACAAAAGCGGAGGAGACAATGCTACGATAAGTGTTACCTGAAACTAGTATTTTATTCCTACGTTTCAAACTCTTATTTTATGAATCGGAGCTTAGCACCCATCTTGACTATCCGTATAGTCCCATCACATGGCTATCAACTCTGCGGTACGGTCGGCGACGTAGATGCGAGCCGGGAATTGAGTTGGCCTGCAATGATTAACTGCGAACGCTCTTAATAGGGTAGTGATGAAGAAGGTGAAATTTAAAAGGAACTGTACACGCATTTGCGTTGGATAAGAGTGGAAAACAATTTAGGAGAAAAAAAACCCATCCTAAATACACGTGGCCGGAAGGAATATCATATAAACACCGATATCTTCGATACCGATTACCTGACTTAACGAAACTGTCTCCTTTGACCGTTTAACCACTGGAATTGATTTTATCAGATGAAACCCATTATAGGAATCCAATAAAATGCATCGTTTACATTTGTTTTCCGAAAATTACTTTCAAGTTAAATCCTATAATGGCGTATAACCCGAACGGGTAGTAAGACGTGGTGCAAAAAAAATTAATCTCTCAGACCGTACTATTATTAGACCTATTATTGTAACATAAAATTATTTGAATAAAAAATATACATGCATTTGTTACTCTGCCTAAAAGGTCAGGTCATTTTTCAAATTTATTTTGTTGAAAAATTAATATGAAATGTATTCAAGCACTGTTATTAGTTACATTAACAAAATTAATACGCAGATATTCTTTAACTTTTATAAATTAGTATTTTAACACTGCACAGTTCACTTTTCTTAGGAAAATCTTGATAGCTAGATAAGTCACTAAATCTACTTTCACATATTCTTACGTCAAGTCATGTGATCTGGTGCTTTCATTTTTAATATATATATATATATATATATAATATTTAACT
>CABFVX010001902.1:0-26621 GCA_902151425.1 Timema shepardi | reverse complement strand
GTAGCTAGCTCGATGAGATGAGGGTGAGTTGTGTGGGGAGGGGGTTGCAAGCTGCGAGAAGCCCCGGACTTATCGATCTCAAGAGTATGTCTCTCTCGCCGCCGTCAAAACACACTAGCGTACTACAGGGCGTGGCTGACAGCGCTGCAAATGCTGCGGCATGAGACGCCATTCACCGTCCCGGCGCCGCGGCGCGCCCCAATTTCCCAACCGACGACGCTTCAAGTGGTTCAGTATAGTCCTCAATTATGTAGCTTTTTTTTTCACCGCGCTCTCTCGCCACAGATGAAAATGAATTATTAAAGTGTATCACAAACTACCCCTATTTTTTTTAATGTATATATTTTGCTTTTAACACTCCCGTTCTAAATACAAGTTTGTATTAGTAGCACACAAATAATATATTCTACAGTGCGTAGGTATTGAATTCATTAATTTTAAATCCGTGATAAAGTATAAGCAAAATGTATAGACAAATATCACTTAGACGTGAAAATCGAAACCGGAAACTTTTGTGTAACGGACCAACACTACCACTGAGCTGTCAAGGTTCGTCCTGTGCCCAAAGTAATATAAGGCGGAGTTTAAATAATTTCCAGATTGCTGTAAATCATCTTAACCCTATTAAAACGTATTGATGGAGAGAATGAGAGTTAATACATTAAACATATTACATAATTATTATATTTATTTCAGTAATAGTGGCATAAATACGTTACATTTGAGCTATAGTAATTACATTATGTGTGTAAAAGCCCACGCGCCATCCTGATAAGAAGCCGGCCTTAAATGACTTAAGGTTGTTATTTTTGGGGGGTTTACTGTTTTTTTACGATAGGAGATTGGGGGGTAATACTCCATCCAATCAATGTTTATGCCAAGACAAAATCTATTTTTTGGCATAAAATAAATATATTAACAATAAAATCACATATTTCGTTTACTTACTGCAATTAAAGTAATACCAAATTTAATATCACTCGCTTTATTACTAATCCTTATTTCTAAAAATAATTAAACTATTGAAATAATCTAATTTAGTAAATCGTAAAAAAAATACGTAAAATATAGGGGATGGAGGTTAGCGAATTTTTTTACGATTCCTTACATGGGGAATGGGGGTCTCGAACCATAAGAAGAAAAAAAAGCCTTACGTAATTTAAGGACAACAACTAAGAAGAGGTGTTCGATTTGGTTTTAATTGCTTGGTGTTAGATTCCCGACCAGCTGTTATTGTTCAATTAATAATTTCTTTTAAAATTCTGTTCACCTACCTACGGATACATATTTACTAACTTTGATGTCCACCTTGTGTGTGGGTACTTACTATTATTATAATCCTCGTCACTATGGATTGTTTTTATTGAAGTGGTGTCAGTAGTTTTGGTCAAACAAGATTTGACTTGTCGAAAAAAAAAAACTACCCCCCCATTCCGTTGCCAGCGGGTCGTTGACCTTTTTTTTTCCAACAGGCTGAAACTTGTCAAGAATATCTTTCCCTCATACTTGTACTCATTAATATATAAATCGGCCTAATTTTTACATGCGATTATTAAAATAACCTTTAACACTAAGAGAAATGCTAATGCCATCAACCTATTAGTATGTAGGTAATCATATCGTGGATAGGGGGAGTGCCATTCAAGGCAATTTTATTACCTTTGTATTTATAAACCAAGGTCATTCACTTACTTTACCATACATGTAATTGAGTGTTATAGTAGCATCCTAATAATTCAATATAATAGGATTTAGGTCATCACAATTTGATTCATACACCAAGGTCACTGCCCTACTCTTACATATATGAGATTAAATGTTGGGACACCGTTCCTAAAATATATACTAATTAAAAGTAGCTAATAGTATGTAGGTCACCCGCTTTGGTGGCCGCATGGTCCAAGGCACTATTCTCACAATAGACTAGACTGCCGATGATGGGGAGATCTTGGTTTGATCCCGGTCGGGTGTATCGAGGGTGATTTTCCCTCAATGGTTTTCCACTCTCGCCACGCAAATAGGGATACACTTAATCTAAATTTAACCTACCCCAATGGTTTAGTCAGCACAAAAGAGTATAACCCAAATGGGTAGTAAGATACGGTGCTAAATTTTTTTAGTAGTTAGGTCGTTGAATCCTTTTGTGTGGAGACTTGGTTTAATAGGAATGTGAAAAAAGTATCAATATTTACTAAAACCAATACTTTTCCTTTCGAAATCAACGTTATTTTACTCGATACGTTTACACTCCAGTATCGGATTGATTTCAAAAGAAACGATCATTTGGTTATAGTTTTGTGCTTGTCTTAATATCGTAATATTTTTAAGCCTACACTCTGAAAGCCTGATTAAAAGTACCTGCTGCTAGGCTCAGAAATGAACTAGCCACATAACTACGCCATAATTTATTCCGGAAGGTGTCTGCTATTATTAGATTATAACCGTTGCTAAGAAGTACTCGTTATTTAGAAAAATAATTAAAAAAATAATACAATCATATCTTGCTTGAATACAGTTTAGTTCATATGTACCTTTTTATATTGACTAATAGACCCCCACCCCCACCCCCCGCATTATTATTTTCAACACACATATTGAAGAATAATCATAGACTCTACCATAAAATATGAGTGGCTATCGACATTTTTATGAGTAATAAATTAAATTTTCAAAATAAAATATAGCCTATGTTACTCGCTGATAATGTAGCTTTATATTGATGAAAGAATTTTTAAAATAGGTCGAGTAGTTTTTGAGTTTATCCATTACAAACAAAAAAACAAATCTTTCCTCTTTATAATAATAGTGTAGGTCAAGAACGTTCTTAACAGACGTGGGGCCCCAAGTTATCATGCTCAACCCCACTTACCCAAAATAAACAACTGAACTATTGTTTAGTGTTATTACAGTAGTTTGAGCCCATATAGCAATATTCAACAGTATAACGTATCAAGAAATATCCTAAAAACTAAATAAATGTTGTAATTAATGTTAGAAGCCATGATTTTATACTTATAGGGGTTGTTTTCTGCACAAACCTTTGTTCTATTTTCTTCTCCAACGAACTTGATCTGTATGAAAGTACAAAGCACAACTGTGCCAAGTTTGAATTAAATCGGTAAATATTTTCAAAAGTTATCGTGGGATATATCCACCATAGACACACACACACATTCAAATTGGTGGAGTTAAAATGGATAACTCACTTCACTCTCTTAATAAATCAAACCCCATGATTATGTTTTTATTTGTTTTTACAATCTGACAATATTTGTAACTGTTAAATAGTGTTATTTTCAGAATCCGACTATAGCTAGGTCCATATCCGACTGTTCCTCCGTGTCACGAATTAGCTGCATTCATTACCGACTAGTTACATTTGCTTGGGGGCCATCCATAAACCAATTATCGTATTTTCTTACCTTTTTTTACACTCCTTCCCGAGTAGACGCTTAACACGCCCCTTCACCCCCTGAAACCTGTGGTACGTAACTTTTAACATGAAGAATGAATGCCATTATTTCTTAAGGAAGCTTTTATGACACTAAAAAGGCAAGAAACTGTGCATATCGCTAAAAAAAACCTACTCCCTGCTTAATCTATTTTAACTAACTTTCTCCACACTTCCCTATCCTTGCATACTCCTTTCGCTTCAACAATATCCATACACCGAGTCGTGTATGCTATCTTATTCTTAAAACTAATGTTTCACATTTGTACACATTCGCAACGCCTTACATGGCCTACCCCTTCCTTATGATCCACACACTCTACCTTCAACTGCTTCGTCACTCTATCCACACACACTACCTTCAAATACTTGCTTCGTCACTCTATCCACACACATCCTCTCAACATGCTCAAACCAACGTAAGACGCTTCTTTCACATTTATCTGTTAAATTCCCTTTCAAACCGCACTCTTTCAGTATCCATTCATTACTGACTCTGTCCTTACGAGTTTTCCCATTCCAACCGCATTCATCTTGCTCTTATGTTTCTCCTGATATACTGCCAACTTAGCAATATATTTTAAATCCTGAATATAAAGGATTTCAAAGAATTTTATAACAATACTTTATTATTTTTATTTTATAGCAATACTTTATTATTTTTCCATTGTTAGAATGTAAGTATAAGATCTACGTAACATTGTGGTGTACAGGGGTACACCGTGAGATACCCCTGTGGGTCAGTTTGATTTGGGCCGCCGAAAATACTTTAAACTAAAACAAATATATTCATTCAGACCTAGAATATTGTTTTTATTACATTTTAATCAAAAGTTCCATTGAGTAGGTCTAAAGTACCCAAAATAAATCATTTGTGGACATGATAGCATTATATTTAAAACCATCCCGTGTGTTGTTTCGCGGTGTCGTTTAGAAACAAATGTAAAATAATCTGTTTAGTGATATACAGAACATATGGAGTTAAGGGTAATTTTATAAACTGAAATATATCAATAAGGACACCCAGTTATTTTCTAAACATTTTGAAGCATTTTTACTCATGTCAGAAGAAAGTGGAAACTGATCTCTGACATTATAGTTGAATTGGCCTCGGAATTAATTTAACTTATAATTAAGATATAAATACTTCACCTCAAAACTTCAGCTTACACTAAAACATATCCTCAGTAGTAGATATTAATATATGCTAAGGGCCAGGCAGCGCAAACGGAAAAATATAGACCCATGTTCAGGCTTCAGGGTATTGAATGGTAAACCCAATGGGAAGAGACCAGTGGGAAGACCTAAACACAGATGATAGGTTAGCATTGGAATGAATTTGAAATATATAGGGTGTAATGAGATGGACGGGATATAACCATTTCAAGATAGGGATGTGGTTTAATGAGGTAGAATTGATAGAACTATTTCAAGATAAGGATAGGGTGTAATGAGGTGGACTGGATAGAACTATCTCAAGATAAGGATAGGTTGAGTACTTTTGTAAATGCACACCATATAGACATTAGAGCTCCCCCTTCTGCCCCTCTCAACAACGTTACGTGGTTTATGGATGGCCCCTTGATTGCCCGTTCGAGAGAAAAGCTCTTGCCGCCCCAAAATGTATAATCTGGACAAAAATATCTGATAATCTTATATACTTATTTTTAATATTTTTTTAGAGATGAAATTTTCCGGTGAGTTTTCATATCATTGAGGAAGGAGGATGTATTCTTTAAAGGATTTGGTTAAATGATCGCTTCGGTGGTCCAGCTGCGTTCCTAGCTACGGACTCACAGGTTCCGGGTTCGATACACCGTGCTTCCAAACTTTTCAGTGGTGCGGTGGGTCTAGAATGGGGTCATATTCAACCTAGTGAGGAAAAATGAGGAACTACTTGAATAAAAAAAAAGTAGTGGCTCAGGTTTAGAAAACTGTGACTAACGGCTGAAAGGCTCGTGCTTACCACATGATATCCTCTATCCGTACAAAATTGCACTACCTTCGCCAACATATGACAGCTGCTTGGTTGGTATAGCTTGACTGCAGTCTAACGCCCTGGAGTTTTGATTATAATACTAAAGTAATAGGGTGACCTGGTGGTCTAAGGGTAAGGTGTCAGACTTTTGTGCTGGCGGCCGGGGTTCAATCCTTGGTCTCGGCACAGATTTATCTGATTATCAAACCCTTCCTTCACCTCTGACAAGACATCTTGTGAATGTGAGGAATGCCAGGCCTCCACCGTGGTTCGGATTCCACGTTAAACTGTAGGTCCTCCATTTCATCTCACAATCACCCTATCATTACACATTAGCGTAAGTGCGTATAACCCGAACGGGTAGTAAGACGTGGTGCTAATAATAATAATAATAATAATACTAAAGTAATGTCATATTTGGTCTACAATATACCTGAGATTAGTGACAAATTCAACCACCAACCGTCGTAGTTGATACTAGAGTGATAAGATAGCTGGAAATCGCTGCTATTGCTTTATTTAATATTTCTAGTGTTACCGTCCCCAGCCTTATATAATTTAAGAACGGGGGTGTCAGAGTCCTTGTAAATGCGCTCGCCACGACTAAAAGGTGATCATTTAGATGGGCTGAATAGTCATCTTTTATTTTATTTCATTCTAGACAGTTCCACACACATACATTTTTTCAAAGATTTGAGATTTTTCATAATTTTTCCTGCATGAAAACACGCATATGTTTTATTGATTTATTTTATGCACCCGGGATTATTTTTTATACGTTTTATCCACCAGTAAAATACTTCACCTACCTGATTATTTATAGTCTAATAGGATTAGTTGTTTGTATATACATTTATTTTAATTCTAGTCAAATTTATTTATTTATTTTCTTGTATATATATTAAATTGAAACCGTATGTCTGTATATATATATATTTTTATTTATATATATATATATATATATATATATATATATATATTCAATTAATACTCTTTAAACAGGAATTTGTAAATTAGTTTAGATATTTCCTACCGAGGCCACTATTCCCACTACGACCTCAAAAAATGGGTCATTGTTTCCTCTACATTTAAATATGTATAATATACTCTAAGGTGTAAGATATATTCTATAACTATATTTTTTTTGTAATTAAATATTCCATGTATTCTTTTCGTGGTGTGAGCTATATTCTAAAACTTTTATTTGTGTAAATAAATATTATATAAAGTGCTGTCTGTGTTTTAACGTCTACACACCCTCCTTTCTAGCCTATAAATACAAGATCATTTAAATTATATGCTCGGTCTCAAACATTATGGACAAGTTGAAACATCCATTTTCGGCCATCATCAACGGACCTTCCGACTGTGGAAAGTCACATTTTGTAGCCGACTTTATCCGTCACTTGGACACAATGTGTGACGTTAAATTTGATCAAATCGCCTGATATTATGTTTTATGGCCACCGGGATTCGAACAAGATGGGCCAAGTCCCCGCGTCATATTCTGTAAGGGCTTGTCAGAAACGGATGACGACTGTAATGACGCTCCACAGCTGATTATCCTGGACGACCTGATGCCTGAAGCCAACAAAGTGGTCGTCAATCTTTTCACCATAGGATGCCATCATCGAAATATTAGCGTCATGTACCTTACACAAAATATATTCCACCAAGGCAACAGCCAAAAAGACACTTCCTTAAACGCACACTATATCGTACTTTTTAAAAATCTCAGGGATAAAGCCCAGATTCAACACTTTGCACGTCACGCATGTCCTGAAAACCCACGTGTTTTACAAGAGGTTTAACCTGATGCTAAAATTAATCCCCAAGAGTATATATTATTAGATTTCAAGCAAGGTACACCCAAATGGTTCACCATGCAAAAGTTATAAAAACACCGACATTTCCTGATTACAGATCATTTCATAACCATGAGTCCCAAAGTGCTGAAGCAGGCCCCTCTGCTACGTGCGATGTATCGCGTGAACCCGCGTCAACGTGTCGCCTTGCTGAAAACGGCAGACAAGAAACTGATTGGCTCTGTTTTTGAGTGTGTTTACAATACTTTAAAAGGGAGGGTGCCGTTAAAAACTGTGCAGGAGACAAAGTTACGTTCTCACAAGCAGGTGTTACGCAAGCTGATCAAACGAGGAAAGGGCTGGAAAAAGATGAGACGTGTACTCGTTCAGAAAGGGGGAACGTTCCTGCCATTACTTTTAGACCCATTAATCAACGCTGTCCTCGGTTCCTTATTCAACAGATAGATAATGGAACACAATAAAAATATGATATCGTGTTCCCCGAACCATTACACCGTTACGAGCAACATCACCAACAAATGGCATCGGCCACAATTCTAGTGGTCTCCGAGCTGGACAAGGAAATGGAAAAAATTATCGCTTCAAAACTTGACGATAATTCTAAATGGTCTTTATACCAACAAGTGCTACAGCGCTATCTGCACTTTAGTCATCACCCTCTACCGCCTGAAAATAGCGCCCCAACACCCCTAGAAGTGTACTTCCAATCTCTGCTGTATTAAATAATGTATCCGTACAAGCACGTAAAAAAGCCGAACTTTTACTAGAACATATTATTTCCCGAAGCGGTATCGCCTGGGACGCAAACGGGGAAGCGAGTATTCATGATATGCCTCTCCGTGGATCCAATATTGTGGGTTTATTCAACGATCTGGTCAGAGCAAGAAGACACAACGAGCCTTCGGGATGGCGAGATTTTCTCACGGTGCTCCAAAAAATAAACGTCCCGAAAGAATTTATTGTAAACCCGAAACGATTGGCACCCATTAGAGATCCAACGCCCGCACCCCAACCACTTAGACCGTTGCAACGCCCTAAGAAAAAGAAACTGAAAAGGGTGGATCAAAACAGGTGGCTGCCTTTCCGAGCTTAGTGGACCGTTTAGCCGACATCTACTACGACCTTATCATCTTGCAGGATTTGCAGGGGCGGTGTCGCTCTTAAAAGTGCCCAAGAAAGATCCGGCCAAAGTACGAGAATGACTTCGTGCTCAGGAGGCTTATACGCTACACAAACCTGTGATAAAAAAATGTTTCCACGCAACAAGTACGTGGTGACAAATATTGACGATTTATGGTAAACCGATCTCAACGATATGCTAAGTCTCTTAAAATAGAGTTCACTTTACGTCTAGTCCGGAAATTTCTCAATAAAGAATATGTGTATTACTACACCACCCATAATCCGGACGTGAAGGCAATCATTGTGGAACGATTCATTAGAGCTCTGAAAGGGCGCATGAGGTGCTACTTTACCAAAAATAACACGTATTGCAATGTGGATGGCCTCCAAGATCTTGCCGACGCTTACAATGGCGCAAAACATTATATTATCAGGATGACACCTGTATACGTTTCAGAAAGCATTGTGCTTCAAGTCAGAGTGGTGCTCAAACTCAAATAGTAAGCCAAAGCTCAAAGTCGGTGATACGGTGCGTATTAGCAAATCAAAATTGCTGTTTGAAAAGGGCTACGAGAGCAATTGGAGCGAATAATTTGTCAAAGTCAGTAGTGTTGTGTTGCAACAGTCATTCGTCTACAGGTTGACAGATCTTGACGGCGAGTAGTTTGGGGGGGCGTTTTACGATCCCGAATTGCAACGTGTACGTATTCACAAAACTTTTAAAGTTGATTAGATACTAAGTGCCAAGGATAAAGGCTTCAGAAAGAAAGTGTACGTGCAGTGTAAAGGTTACCCCGCAAGTTTAATTCTTGAATTACTGCCAGTTAAGTCAGCGCCCTATCATGAAGAACCAGTTTTACATCACTTTACCGAGCGACAGGTCTATGGGATATTTACCGAAAATTACCCTAGCGAATTTCACCACGCAACTTCCTTACCGTCTTACACTCGATAGGCAATGGGTAGTCGCTCTGGCTGAATTTCAATATCCGTGTTCTTTCACCACCGTACCCGAGGGCCAAAATATTGTATGGTACAACTCGGTGGACACTAACGGCGTAGAACAAATATCCAAGGATCACATCCCGCCTGGAAATTATAGCACTATCCATGAAGTGGTCAGAGCCCTAAACGATGTAGAGGCGTGTAAAGGAGAGTTCGGAGTTGTATTCAAGTACACAAACGCTAACAAAAAAGTGGATATTGTTTCTTCTTCACCAAATATACAGCTGCTGACTCTATCTACTAACTAAGTATACAGCTCGATTTCAATCCTAAGACTAATCTGATCAAAGTCCAAAAGTCGCCGTACGCCACCAACATTCTACTAGGCTTACCCTCACAAATGTACATCTACATGAATATCGTCGATCCTCAGGCCGTGGGTGACATTGTGGCACCGCTTTTACGTATCGTTGGTATCAACCACACCAACTATGTCTACGGCATACATAAAACAGTTAGCTATACTCTGTTGCACTGCGTGTCCATACTTAGAAGGTGAATTGAAAGCCTGGAAATCATGATAATAACAGACATGGGTGAACCTTTACTATTTGAGTTTGGAAAAGTGTGCGTGAAACTTCATTTTCGACGCTGCTCAACATGAACTGTCCTTACCAAAGATACGTCAACCAGGCTAGAACAGGAATATCTCCGATCTATCATGGTGTTCCCTATTAACGCGGGCATGGAATAGGAAGTTTTCTCTGCGGCCTTTTCAAGAGCGTCGTACCGTTGCTGAAAAGCGGTGCTAAAGCCATTGGAAAAAATATGCTTCATACGGCTATCGACCTGCGCTCCAACGTCGACAATCAGCCTCGTCCTTTCAAAGAGGTCCTACGTCAGCGTGTTGGCGAGACTGGAACAAACCTGAAACGCAAGGTGGAGCAGAAGATTGACACACTGATGACCAGCTCACGTTATAAAGGGCGTCGTAAGAATCACCGACGTCAGTCTTCTGTCGTTGCCCGACGTAAAAAGGTCAAGAAAGAAGCGGTATATACTTTCAGTTCAAATGTTTTTTCTACACCCCCAGTCCTGCAAGTGTACCAGCAGTGAACTCGATTTTTTTTCCGTCCCACACACATCAACCAGTCTTGAACGTGAACAATGGATCCCGTAAAAACCTGTATCTTCCCTCACAGATGATTCGCCCATCGAATTTACCGTTAAAGGTCAAGGCAAGCTCTATATCTATCTTTCACAGGCCATGCTCTATCTCAGGGTGGCTATCATGAAACCCGTAGGTGATGCTTTCATCAAGGTGGATAAATCGCTCCCGTCAACAACTGGTTGCACTCAATATTCACACAGTTGGATGTGTTTTTAAACCAAAAACTAGTCTCTCTGCCCAGCAACACGTATGCTTACAAATCGTACATTGAGACATTGCTCAATTACAACAGTGAATTCAAAAGAGCTCATTGACTTGCGGTCTGTGGTTCGCAGACAGCCCTGGAACCTTTGAGGAGGTTAACGCTGGCAACAAGGTATTTGAGGCTCGTCGCAGTTTCACTACAAAATAGTAGACAGTGGATCTTTTGGGGTATCTACACGGTGATGTGTTCAACCAAGGGAAATACCTTTTGAACGGCACCGAGCTCAGAGTCAAGTAGGTCCGTTCCAAAGACGGATTTAGTCTTATGGCCGTCCCTGAAATCCCGCACTTAAGGGTCACGTCGTTTAAACCTGTCTTATAGTGCGACATTTCAAAGTAGCACCTTCTATATTGTTGGCACATTCCAAAAGATTAAACGCCAGTCCCGCAAAGTATCCCATTTCCCGCGTGGAAGTAAAAACACTCACTATTCCTACGGGTTTGCAAGGGAACTCACTGGACAACGTATTCACGTGACAGTTACCCAATCTATGCATCGTGGGATTTGTATCAAACGCTGTGTTCAACAGAGACACCACCAAGAACCCGTCCAACTTACAAACCTACGACATGAACCATTTCTAGGTGTACGTGGGCGGGCAACAAGTGCAGAAACGTCGTGACTGATTTTGGGGTTAATATAAGCAATTTCCCGCCCCTTACTCCCGTCATTTGAATCATGGACGTCATTGTAGATTTCAATAGCCTCATCGACGATAGCAAAGAGTTTATAGTCAAGGAACTGAGTGTTTTATCTGTATACGGTACATTACTTCAACATTGGGTGTTAAAAACCTCTTATGGCATCGAGGAACTTTCCACCGCTGCTAAAAAGCAATCCGACTATATCATCAACAAAATGAACTGTATTCCCTGGGATAGCGGTGATATGGATTACAGCCTGCTCGATTCCCTCATCTCCCGTGCCACAACGCGTGCAGAAACCGTCTACGTCGAGGGGGCAGAAAAGAAAAAGTTTCTAGTCAAATACACGTCTACACCCGTCGTAGATCTGTACGACAGAGGTTGTTCGTCTTTGAAAACACTTAAATTGGGTCGCACCATGTGCATGGCACATGGTTCTGTTTAGAATTTCTGTTCGACCTCCATAGTTTGGGGACTTTGAGATTGGATTATTGAAAATGGATACGCACACCATAAGACGTGCACTGAAAACAAACCCGTTCCGTTTTTTTGCGATTGGGTTTTTCCTCTGCTGATCAACTAACCGCAAGAATAGCGCAACCTGCCGCTCTCGTCATCAACACGGATCCACACACAAATCCAGGGACGCATTGGGTCGCTATCTTTATTGACAAGAACGGCGTGAGAGAATATTTTGACAGCTATGGTTTTTCACCCCGTATAAAGTCACATCTGGCATTTATACGAAAAAATACTTTCCGCATGTTTCATAACACGATACAACTTCAAAGCATAGCCTCTAACGTTTGCGGCCATTACTGTCTCCTGTACCTTCTCTATCGCGCCTAGAAAATTTCAATGAAAACTTTTCTAAACCTACTCTCGCCAACCAATCATACAGGAAACGACGCTAAGGTGTTGAGATATTACAACACATTTCCAAGACGGCAGGGTCCTGCCTCCCCTCAAGAGGCTCTGTCCAATCAGCATGCGCCTTGTCTTTCCCTATAAAAGGGGCGTCTCGACGGCGTGCTGGTCATTATCACGACAATTATCGAAGCGAGCAAACATCATGGAAGGTCAAGACGTTTGTACCCGCAAAGCGAAGTCGGTGAAGCCGCTCGCCATCACCAGTATTTTCAACACTTTATTTCCTCAAACGGGTCGCCTATCAAGCACCTAGCTGGGCGCGACTTTGTGATGTGTGGGACCTCATCGGCGTCGCCATCGACCGACGGGATATGTAGTCGACACCCGTAAAACGATGTTGCAACGATTTGATAAACACACTCGTCGTGTATGTATGCGACACGTTAACTAACAATCAATGGATGTCATCGATTTCGAACAGCCTATGGTGGAAAAACACATCAGAAACCTGGATCTTATCTGTGCTACCTACTATACACGTTAAGTCGTTGGTTTGGACTATTACATGTTGGATTGTCAACTAAAAACAATTTTACTAACACATCTAAGAGACACTGTAAAAAAATGTATGGACAAATATATGCGTCATTCCTGTAAAAATGTATGGTAAATATTATGTATGTCTGTGAAACCTTTAATGTATAATATATATATATATGATTGTAATATCGTGTTTTATTCACGCAAAACCTGTTTGTCCCTTACCTTATCCCAACACCTAGGGTAACCAGACACTAGTCTCAATTTGAGCCGCCAAACTGGCACCAATCATGAACAGGGTCATTGACCTTTTGTATTAGGTCACAGTTTCAAGGTCCGATCTATTCCTGTCTCGATTTGTTTTGTTGATCCGCCAAACTGGTGCCAGGTCTGAGTTATCAGGGTTGCGACCGAGCGATGACGTAATCTGGAAAACTCATTGTCACATAGATAGGGGAAAGGGTAGGGTTGCCAAGGTCACGGTTTTAAGGTCGTGATATATTCCTGTATTGACTTGTCTTGTAGTAATTTTGCCAAGGAACACTTACTATTCCTTTAAAGTAATTTAAGAAGATTTACCTGTTTCTAACAGTATTATTCTAGAAATGATGTAATGTGTATGGTTGTGATATACCAATATTTAATATAGTTTGACAACTTAAAAAATAAGTAGAGTCCTGCCTTCCTTTCTCAACGATGTAATTGTGTAATAAATATGCCGATTTTTGATTTTGTTAACTATAATAATAAGGTTCAAAATATTGTAATGAAGCGGGGGTCAGGGTTCAAATCTCGACCGGGTGCACTAGAGGGTGGATTTACTCATATGACTCATCACTATGATGTTTCCAGCCCCTCATCAGACTAATAAGGGTCCATACAACAACAACAACAACAACAAAAAGTTGAAAATGACAACACGCCAAGCGGATTAAAGCGTTTGTTTACACAAAGCAATATGCCGGCCAGTACATGTATAAAATAATAGGCCTGTACATAAGGTCATATTTACACAGACCAAAAAGTTTACGAGGCTATCAAACAACTGTAAGTAAACAAACAGAGCGGTTCTTCAAACAAACTCGTTTGTTGTATAGGTGCAATGTTTATGACATCACCTCTATCAGTGATAACAACAAAACCGAAACACAACAACTACTACTACTACTAATATTACTACTTCTTCCTCATTATACTTTCGTTATCTTTACCACACTGAAATATATGGTCGTTACGGGCAACAAGACCTACTTTCAAATAACGATAAAATTATCTATTGGTTGTATAATTTAAAAGAAGAAAGAAAATATATCCTTAGAAGTATTTTAAATAGGTCAATGGAACAAAAATTATTATATTTAAAACATTGACGAGTTATTTAACTATTTGGGACGCTTACACTATGCAACAAAACATGTTGTAAAACATTGGAAAACGTCAAAATTGCTTGTCAAGTTGCGGCTGCAGCTTGTGTTTAGTGGAAGAAAAATAAAAAGGGCTAAGAAACTGGTTTGGGCTGAGTCATTTCTGCAAAAATGTTTAATAAAAACAACATTTAATTTGATCCTCAAGCACACTTTCCAGTTTTAGTCAGTTTCTTCAATTCCCTGCTAAGTTGTGAAATAAAGTTTCTTGTTTTCTACTCTGCTTTTCCACTTCAATTACAGAAGCAGTGGGGAGTAGTTTTAGCCAACTTGTTCGACAGTGTAAACAGTCCTCTATCTGTACAGCATGTTAGAAAACAAAAGATGCTTTGATCTTTACCGCCACTCCACGGGAAACGTGCAGCGTTGTAAAATACATAATATGTTGTTAAACATCAATATTTTAAAACAATTTTCAATTGAAATACCAACAAGTAATAGAACAATGTTTTACTATTTGTTGCTTAATATAAACGCCCCTTTAAAAGTGAGCTGGCTATTAAAGACTTACCTATAAGGGCGTTTACACTATGCATCAAGTTGTAAAAAAAACGTTGTGTTTTGAAACAATGGTGCACAGCATGTTGATTAATCAATTTGATACTGTTCTAAAACATTAATGTCTTACAACATGTTGCATGTTTCCAATGGAGTGGCAGTAAATCCCAGAGCATCTATTGTTTTCTACCATATTGCACAGATAGAGGATTGTTTACACTGTCTAACAAGTTGGTTACACTGCTCCCGCATCCCCAACTCGTTCCAACCTAACCTCTCAGTTGAGTTTTATCAAGTATGCATGCTGTGTTCTATGTGCTTGTGATTGCAATATTATTATCTTACTATCCGTTTGAGTTATACGCTTATGTACTAATTATGTTAATGGCTTTAGGAATTAGGAAGGTTACCTATATTTAGAGGAAGTGTACTCGTATTTGCGTTGGGAGAAAGTGGATCACCATTTTGGAAAACCACCTTCAGTAGATGTTTACCAACTTATTAATATGTATATGGCTTAGTTAGCTGTGGGACCAAATCGAGGAAGATTACAAATAGAAACAAGAATAACGACTTGTGGCGGGAGATTAATAATGCTTTTTGAAATTAAAGCGGGAGAAGCAGAGAGAGAGAAAAATGATCAATTTAACATGAAAATTAAGAAACGGGCCAAAACTGGAGAGGGTGGTGAGGATCAAACAAATGGGATTTTTTTGAAACATTCAAAGCAAAGATAGCCCAACCCAAAACCGTCTTTGAGCCCTTTAATATTTCTCAAAACACAACCTAAGTTGCGGCCACAAAAAGGACATCCTGAGAAGCACTGATGTATACTGACTACAACTTGTTTACAGGCACTTTTTACATTTCTCGATGTTTTACAACAAATTTCACATAACACTCAAATGCAACAAGTTGCAAAACAATATTGTTTTAACAAAATATGTTGTTGCACAGTGTAAACACCCCTGGTAGGATTCTGGTAGAAAGAATCTTTTAGAAAACATTAACTTTTTTTTTGCCAACGTTGAAATTATGTTACTATAATATTATTAGTATTATTTTAAAGTTATTGATGATATATATCAAAAAAGAAAGCTGCAGCTCACATTACCTAACGCATGAATACAGATAATATGAAAGTTAGTTTTGTTACGTTTGTAACTGTAAAAGTCTCTTCCAAGCCAATGAAACTAATTAGAGAACGTTGGGTACAAGAAAATAATTGGTACAATATAGAAAAAAAATATCCATAAAAGCTTATCGATCAACTTTCATGGAGTCATGCAACGGTCAACTTTTATACAGATTATGTGAAATTTTACCTTTTCAAGATAAATGTAGTGTTACCTTTTGTTAATTCGCTCTATGTAGGCCCTTCATGTATTAAAATATTCTTCCTGATGCGAGTTTAGGTCTTCGAGTAAAATGTTAGTACCAACCCTTTAGGTTAAGCTAGATGGGGAACAATGATGGGGGCAGGGGTAAGAGGTAAGTGTTTAGTTTTTTCTTTCATGAAATAAAATACCCACAAATATGGCCAAACGTCCCAGGCGTTAAACTTGCATCGCACTTGGTCACCATTTTTAGGAAGCTCAGGGCTCGAATCTTGGCAAGGGTGCAATGAGGTATGACTTACCGTATATGAAGGGGGTGATCACTTAGCGTGTATCCATCCGTACAACCCAAACGGGTACTAAGACGTGGTGGGGGAAAAAATCACTCACGATACATTCTTTCAATCATACCGGGAATAAAACCCAGGACTCACCCAATAGACAGACAGATGCGCTACTAACTGAGATAAGGTATCGGACAATAACTA
Organism: Timema shepardi; assembly: GCA_902151425.1. NCBI lineage: Eukaryota > Metazoa > Arthropoda > Insecta > Phasmatodea > Timematidae > Timema > Timema shepardi. The sequence continues at coordinate 10,062 of CABFVX010001902.1, read as the reverse complement.
TTGTAATTATGAGTTTTATAGACCAATAACTAATTGTTCAACTGACAGCATTTATTTAGTGCTGTTATCTTATATAAACCTAATTAATATCTTTGTTTTTTCAACCTCCTAACACAACCAAGTTTCTGGTACTACTATATTTGTAGTGAACTGCGAATTCCTTGTTCTTCACCTGGATTCCGGGTCACGTGAAGACTGACTTAACAAACTATTTCCCACTCAGCCTCCACACCATTGTTGGTATAATTTATCTGAATTCAACCTCTTTCATCTCTTCTCCATTATTGTTATTTTATGTATATAAGAAGTGAACTCGCAGCGTGGATGGAGAGTGGAAAACCATTCAGGGAAAACTACCCCCACCTCACCCGAGCGAGATTTGAACCACGATCTTCCCGTACCGGCAGTCTAACTCAACATGAAACTAGCGCGTTAGCTAACTAGGAAACCGAGGCGGATTGGTTATTTGTAGCTTAAAAGAAGACTATTTAAGCTTGGGCGAAGATTTTTTTTTATGAGAAGGGGGCGGTATCTGTGGGCTGTACCATAGAGCTCAAGCGTAGGCGAGGCTTATCGGCAGGTCACGAGGAGTCAGAGCAGACATAACACTTCCTAGTCAGCTCTCATTCTTCCTTTCATCAAGTAGCGAGGCGGTTCGTCTAGTATTTCTAAGCTGGTCATACATTATGTAGGCTAGGTAGAAAAAATTTAGTTTTGATGGTGTGGGCAACTCGTGTTACAAAGGAGTGATGGCTTATAGATACTTGGTATTTACTGGCAGAGGTGTGATGGCCTACAGTAACTAGGTATAGCCTGGCAGAGAAATGATGGCTTACAGTACCTAGGTATAGCCTAGCAGAGGAGTGATGGATTACAATCACTAGGTATATCCTGGCAGAGGAATGATGGCTTACAGTTGCTAGGTATATCCTGGTAGAGGAGTGATGGCTTACAGTTACCAGGTATAGCCTAGCAGAGGAGTGATAGATTACAATCACTGGGTATATCCTGGCAGAGGAGTGATGGCTTACAGTTGCTAGGTATATCCTGGTAGAGGAGTGATAGCTTACAGTTACCAGGTATATCCTGGTAGATGAGTGATGGCTTACAGTTAGTAGGTATATCATGGCAACGGATATATGGCTTACAGTCACCAGGTATATCCTGGCAGAGGAGGATGACCTACAGTAACTAGGTATATCCTGGCAGAGGAGTGTTGGCTTGCAGTCATCAGGTATATCCTGACAGAGGAGTGATATCTTACAATCAGCAGATATATCCTGGCAGAGGAGTGATAACTTGCAGTCATCAGGTATATCCTGACAGAGGAGTAATAACTTGCAGTCATCAGGTATATCCTGACAGAGGAGTGATAGCTTGCAGTCATCAGGTATATCCTACAAGAGGAGTGATAACTTGCAGTCATCAGGTATATCCTGACAGAGGAGTGATGGCCTACAGTCATTAGGTACATCCTGGCAAAGGAGAGATGGCTTACAGTTACCAGGTATATCCTGGTAGAGGAGTGATGGCTTACAGTTAGTAGGTATATCATGGCAAAGGAGTGATGGCTTACAGTTAGTAGGTATATTATGGCAACGGAGAGATGGATTACAGTCACCAAGTAGATCCTGGCAGAGGAGTGATGGACTACAGTTACTAGGTATATACTGGTAGAGGAGTGATGGCTTACAGTAGCTAGATATTCCCTGGCCGAGTAGGGATGGCTTACAGTCGTTTGATATATATAACCTGGTATAGGAGTGGTTCTTTATCGCTAGTAAAAATTAAACATTTCTTGAATAAAGGCAGCTTATAGTTAAAATATATATTTTATTTTAAAGTCATTATACTCTTACACTAATGTCAGATGTGTCGAAATAAAACAATTGAACATATGAGCATGGTGGTCATTACGTAAACAGTATGTACACTTTACATGTATATTTAAAAATAAAAACACATTTGAATAATAATAGCATGTGTTTGAGCCTCTTTTTTTTTACTAAAAAATATAAATGTTTTAATTTGACACATTAAATATGTTGTAATTCCAATTTTGTTCAATTAAATGAAACGTTACTAACTTAAAATCTCATATACAGCCCATTTAATATCCAGTGGATTTTTTTATTAACAAGCAGCTTATGTCTATTTCTACTAGTGACATCAAAATCATTTTTACGGAATTAGCAACTAAATCTAAGAGTAAATGAGGGGAGAAAATGAATAAGTGGTAGTTTACCATCATTCGCTTGTAGAGAAGTTGATCACAACCACCCTCAGCTAAAAGATAATTTCCTTAGCTTCAAACTCAGACATACATAATAATAGATAGCTAAATTGCCGTTATGTGCCTTATTTTGTAAGATTGTTGAATTTTAAAAAATATCGGGCTTTTATTAAATATTTATAATTGTTAAATATAGGATAACTTATATTTTCAAATACCTCCCCCTCATATCACATTAATTAAAAGTATGGGGAATTCTCCTCCATTACGAAACTCCCTAACTTTTTTAAAGTACTGTATTTTAAAATGCTGTGTTGGATCGTGCTTATATTGAAGTTATTCTAACGTACTACACGCCAGAGTTATATTTGTACGTTTACCAAGCTCAATAATTTTGACACGACGGGGGAAATAGGGGGTAGGTGTAAATATATAAAATAATAAAATTTGAATAATACTATGTTTTTATAATTCATTAATTTTAATTTCAATGTTTATCTCTTAAACTTATACCTACTACAAACCTTTTTTACCCTATTTAAATAATACCTTAAAGATTAACGGATTAGTTATAAGCTACTGTGAAATATATACTACTTTTTAGTACGATAGGCATACCTTTCAATATTGTGACACATTTTATCCTGCCAAAAGTCGCCATCTTGTTCGATTTGATCAATACTAAGTTTTTTTTGGCATAAACTACAAAATAGCAAGAACAATACTAAATACTAAAAGAAAATGAATACTAATGAAGCTCTCACAAATTCTACCTCATCACTCTTGGGCAGGTAAGCTCATTGACTAATTACATGTCATTATGATGATATATTTTCTCAGGTAGAAGCCATGAATTTGTATAAAATGAAATTCGCCGGAAAATGCCAACCAGTACACGGGAATTGAAACTGAGAACTTCAGCTATAGGCTTTCGTTCTAATGCTTTATCACTGAGCTAACCGGATACGTTTGGTCCTCAGAGTAGGGGATTAGCTAACAGCAATGGCTCCGGAACTACTATTAGTCTAGCATTGGGGTGGGGTAAAATATCCCATCCTTGCCCATGGGGCTCCAGGAAATGGGAAACCTTTATTTAGAAAAAAATAGTTTAGATGAGGTAGCTATAGAATTAAAGTTAGGCAAACAGGATAGAGATAACTCCAGATAAGCAAATAAATAAGTTTTAACTGAGACTTTGGGAAACAGGGGAAAGGGGGCAGATAAAACCTAATAAGGTGAGACAGAAAATTGAAATTTAACGGTAATATAGAGGGCTTACTCTAGTAATAAAATAATTGTTTGATACTGTATTTATTATTTAGAAAAGAGTCTAAAAATGGGTTGGGTTATCTTAGCTTAAAACCTCTCCAAAATAATTATAAACTCTTCTTTTCTGCACGGAGGAAAATTTAAATTTGCCAATTTTGTAAAAGGACCACTCCAAAATAACCATAACATATGGAAAGTTTGGGATTTAAAAATAGGGGGTGGGAAATGACTAATATAAAAAACAAATTTCTCGACATGGTAGAAAATTTTAATTTCATAAGGAGAAGAAAAAATCTAAAAATAGACGAATACAAAAATTAAAGATTATCTTGAAGAGGATCCATTCATCATTACCTTTGCTAAACAAAGCTATACAATCTGGTAGCATGGTGAACCGTGATGCTATTTGGAAAACCTGAATGTCAATACATTTCTGTAACAATGTCTATTAATTTTTTTAGCTTATTTTATGATCGTGTTTAGGCATATATTGCGTTGTTAATTAGCTGCGTTTGTTTGTGCACCCAATTTGTCTCAAATATTTATTTTATTTAATAATTAGCATGATTGGTTTGTTATTGTCATCTCAGGATTGTACATCAAGGAACTATTAAAAAGTAGGCACCCGGATTTTGAACTTTTTAATTTGAAATAGTTTTGATACTGTTTAACCGTTCTACTACACTTGTCTAAAATCTAGAATGTTTATGTAAATAATCCATTTTCAAGCTTAATCATTTTATCCGTTCCACCAGATGTTGTTGGAAACGAATTATTATTGTTTAAGTGTGTATAATCGTAGGTCCCAATTATTAGAGTTAAAAGTACATTCAATTTCATGAAGTTATAATGAAGACAAGGGAATCGAACCGGGGACATTTATCTTTTTGTGTCAGTTCTTTATACTATATTTAGTCATTTAATATGCTGATAAGTCCCTATACATTTAAGTAAGTGACTGAGGTTATATAGGTTACAGCTGTTGAGATTACATACGAGCACAGTATAGTTTATAATGACATATAGCATACATTTTATGAGCTCATTTTATAATATTTTGTAATAAATTATGTATTCAGCTAAAAGCATACATCTCTCTATTAATATTTTTCTATATTTGACTCGAAAGAGCCAAATAAAATAATATTTAACCAAATAGTTGCATATTTGGAAGCTGCTGGTCAGAAGTATTACTCATATCACATTTAACCTATTGCCGGTTACAGACGGGTTCAAGTTTAAATCTCACCAGGATACTTTTTTGGTTTTACAATAAATAGAAATACCTCACTTAAAAAGTTTTTGTAAAAATTAACACAATATGTTAAACGACCAAATGCGATTTTGTAGTCCCCTTTAGTATGTTTATTACAGCGATTACTAATTTCTACCTGCATCGATGGGCACGTGATCTCCGTTGTGTGAGCCCGCAAGCGATCTACACCAACCGAGTAGCTCCTTAACTGTCCTCACGAGGCTGAGTTGACTTCGTTCCAGACCCACTGCTTCACAGAAAAATTCTGAAAGTGCCAGAGATCGATCCCAGGACATCTGGATTTGTGTTTTTCTATTAAAGTGTTCATTTGCTGAATTCTAGTAATGTCCAGCCCAGTGGTTCTCTAACGCTGTTTCGCGGTCGAAGCCATAGCGAATAACTAAATATTATGTGAAATAACTGTCTTTTATAGCTTAATAAAGAAGTGAGAGTGGGAAATTACTCACTCTCAGTACATCCAGCCGGGATTCGACTTGACCTCCCCGTCACCAACAAACCAGACTAGACGAGCTTGATGTTTAGTTCGTGCGCCTGTTGATGGGAGTTGAATAATGTTGCTGACAAGTGTGTCCAACTAAGAACTCCCGTGACTTCTCTACATACAATTATTTGGCAACTGATTATTTTATTACTAACTGCGTCTCCCACAGTAAAAATAATCAGCGGTATTATAATTTTAAAAAGGAACATTCGTAATTTATTTAATAACGTTTGAATACATGAGCGACTTACACCATAAAGTAAATCAGAATTAAGTCATGTATTCCACTTAGGTGGTTGAATTGTCTAGGCCAGGGTGTCATTCTCGTATTATAAAAAACTGACCATGTAGGGGAAATGGGGTTTCGAATCCCAGTTGGATGTAATGAGGGTGGTTTTTCCTGAATATTTCCCACTCCCCTGCAAATATTGGTACTTTTCCTCTAAATTCTACCTTCTTTATCGCTAGCAAATTAGCATAATTAATACAGATGCGTATATCCCGGATGGATAATAAGACTCGATAACAAAAAAAAGTCATGTACGTAGTTTATTGTAGTACTAGAAAAATAGAAACCCAAACTTAACCCATATTCTTTAAAATTGAAATAACATTTGATTTCAACTTGAGCAAATATTATCATTAGCTGTAATGTGAGTGGTCTGTCAAAGAGACCGCAGACTCCTTCTCACTTCTCCCCTGCTCCCTACATCTTTACCCATGATTGACGTGCACCCGGACAGCCAACACTCGGCAGCAGCACTAGCTGGGTCCAGATATAGATTCTCATTTAACTAATATCTTAAGTTTTTGTGTTGTGACCACAGGATTTTATCACGAAATCTCTATCTCACAGCTCACAGCTAGAACCATATGGTTTTAATGAAGTCGAGCTCTCCATATTTATCTGGTAAAATGAAGGTTTTTGTTGACAATTTACTTTTTTTTCTCGTTGCTGGAATAAGACAAAAAAAACAAGTAAATAAAATCCAAGAGACACTCTTAAATCTATTGGATCTTTTTTTTTCTTCGACTTACTCCTATTAATTTCTGAACATTTAGTTCAATAAGACGCACTTGTTTCGGTGTATCTTTTGAGTACCGTGGCCTCTCAAAGTTTTAGTTGTCTTAATGAAACTTTCACACGCTTTCTATTTCAGTCATATACTTTATTTTTAATATCAATTTCCTTCACCTCTGACAAGACGTGTATTAATCACAACTTGTAAATGTGGGGAATGCCAGGCCATCACCGTGGCTCAGATCCCACGTTAAACTGTAGCTCCTCCATTTCATCTCACAATCACCCTACCATTACACATTAGCGTAAGTGCGTTCAAACCGAATGGGTAGTAAGACGTGGTGATAATAATAATAATAATAATAATAATTTAACATCAAAGTGACTTACAACTTTCGTTCTAGACTGCTCTCTTTAGTGTGGCTATTGACACATGCCATGTCAAACGGCCCGGTGTCACCAATGATGACCTTGTGGAGTGACCCCTTGACCCGACCTCGAATGATTATCATGACGTGGGAACTTCTGTAACTATCCACCAGTTCATATTCACTAATGTCCACATGGAGGTTTCGAGACCATTTAAGCGCCCCTCCCCACCTTCGCCCCTCTTCTAAATAGGTACACTAACAACATTTCACACCCGCTTCGGAGGTCGCGCGCGTGGTCTAACGCGCTACTCTCGCAATAGATTAGTCTGCTGATAAATGGGAGATTGGGGCTCGAATCTCGGTCGGGTGTACTGAAGGTAGTTTTCTCCTAAATGGTTTCCACGCAAATGCGTGTACATTTTCTAGGAATATAACCTCCCTATTTCCTAAAACCATGGGCGTAATTAGTACATAAGCGTTATAACCTGACGGGTAGTGAGACGCGATGCTAAACAAATTTAGCATTTCACACAAAAATTTGAAATCAACAATGAGTCAGGAAAGATTCACTGGTTTGGCCATGCTCAATATAAATACAAATATCGAGATAATCCCTGAAGAGGTTATAAATACATTCGCCAGAAAACTTCCGTGAAAACTTAAATTAGAATTTAAGTAAATTGTTTTCTTCTCTCATTTGGTAATAAAATTATATGAAACAAAATGTTACTTATTTTAATACTGGGATACATTATTTTTCAGGTTATTCTCAAACGCTTTTATGTAACCTAGCTTTATTGGCCTACATAAAAAATTCTCACACATTAATATGACATTTTTTTACAAGTATGTAAGGTAGCAATATGATTATTTGTATCATTGTGCCTGTACTTTTTTTTTCTGGATCCGCTGAGTAAGCTAAGGTTACAAATCACAAACAATTTGGAATTATTTGTTTTTCTGATTGTATTTTGAGGTACTTTCACATATAAAGTTAAGGTGCCTATAGGGGCCCTCAATAGGTTTAGAGGGAGCTTCCCCTCCCGCCTCCGCCCTGCACACACCCTTCCTACGGGACTCACGTTGGCCCGCCACATTGATGAATTTTTTTTTTCTAATAGTTTTTGTTCTATTTGTGCTCATATGTGCCCGAACATGAACATTTGTTCTGTGAATCTGGCCCATTTAGAAAATATTTAATGTGGTGGGCCAACTTGAGCTCAAGCTAGCCCGCCACATATTGAAAAACACAATATAACAAAAATGTATTTATGTCACTCCATTGTGCTCCGTTTGTGCTCATATGTTCCCGAAAATGAACATTTGTGCTTTAAAATTAGAAAATATAGAAAACATATAATGTGGCGGGCTAACTTTAGCCTTCCCTATATTATAACCTGTAGAAAAATTTGTTTTCAAGCTGGCTCGCCACACTTTGAAATATCAATGGAACAAAATTCTGTTTTCACCATTCCGATTTTATTTCGTTTGTGCTCATATGTGCCAGAACATGAAAGTTAGTGCTGTGAAACTAGGCTTTAGATAACATTTAATGAAGGCGATCCCACTAGAGCTCAAGTTAGCCCGCCACATATTGAAAACAAAACATATCAAAATTCTGTTTTCGCCTAGTTTAACAGCACAAAAGTTCATGTTTGGGCACATTAGGGCACAAACGAATGACGAAAACAGAATTTTGTTTCATTGATATTTAAAAATGTGGCGGGCCAGCTTGAACACCATATGTCTACGTGTTATGGTATAGGGAAGGCTCAACTTAGCCCGTCACACTAATTATTCTCTAGATTTTCTAATTCTAGAGCACAAATGTTTATTTTTGGGCACATATGAGCACAAACGAATAGTGGGAACAGAATTTTGATACTTTGATTTTTTTAAATGTGGTGGGCCAGCTTGAACATAATTTTTCTACATGTTATGGTATAGGGAAGGCTCAACTTAGCCCGCCACACTAAATTTTATATAGTATGCCTAATTTTAGAGCACAAATATTCATGTTCTGGCACTTATGAATACAAATGAATCTTAAACGAATGGTGAAAACAGAATTTTGTTACATTGATATTTAAAAATTGTGGCGAGCCAGCTTGAACTCAATTTTTCTACAGGTTATGGTATAGGGAAGACTTAAGTTAGCCCGCCACATTAAATGATCTATAACTTTTCTAATTTTAAAGCAGAAATGTTCATCTTCGGGCACATATGAGCACAATGGAGTGACATAAACAAATCTTTGCTATGTTGTGTTTTTAAATATGTGGCGGGCTAGCTTGAGCTCAAGTTGGCCCGCCACATTAAATATTTTCTAAATGGGCCTGTTTCACAGCACAAATGTTCATGTTCGGGCACATATGAGCACAAATAGAGCACAAACGATTAGACAAAAAAAACAGCAATGTGGCGGGCCAACTTGAGTCACGTAACCTTCCTTTGTGCAATCCTACCTACAAGAGAGCAATGAGTTGTAAGCTGCTAGTAGTAGCAGCAGTCAGTCAGTCGCCAAAAAAGGTAGATTTTCCTTCTCTTTTCTTTGTTTACTTTGTGTTTCAACTAAAATGAAATATAAAGAGCGTTCATCATATCAGGCTAGCTCCCGGCCCGCATCTGTGTGTGTGTGTGTGTGTATGTGTATGTGCGCGCGTGAGGGTAACGTACAATATGTCAGAAATGTGTGCAGCGTATTCTTATGATTACTCGGATTTTTCTCTGTTGACGATAGTGGACAAAGCGACAAAGTTTCTTGTTAATAACTACAGTATGTCCCTATTATGACAGAATGAATATTTGTGCACAGTGCTTATCTTTGAAGCCATTCTATAATAGTCCAAACATCATTCAATATTTCAACAATGTTTTGTATTAAGAACTTCTCTTAACTATTTATCTCCGTTGATATTTAAACAGAAATTATTCACGTGCAATAGTGTTTGTGCAAATTGACGATTTCTAATCGACTGTATCATAGAGTTGATTAGCATGTGATGCTCTTAAATAATCCACTTCAAGATATTACAGTAGATTAATGTCATGGACAGGGGCTTAGGAAGCTCTTTGAAAGTGTGGGGGGTCAAAGGGGGCTCAATTGAGTGGAGTCTGGAGGTCTTGGATAAAACTTTAGACCCTGGATGACTTTTGATGCCATTTGAAGTAGGTTTATTTTCATTTTTTGTCATTGTTTTATAGTAAACAACATAATAGGAAATTGGGTGGAGAATAACATGCAAATTAGCATATAACCCGAACGGGTAATAAGACGCGATGATAAAAAAAAGGTTAATTTTGGCAAACAATTAAAATTATTGGTTAGCCCTTTCTTTATCTTTCTTTTATAGGAAATGATACTATCCAGTGGTGGTGGAACCTTAATTGTGTATTAAGGGCGATTAGCAA
>CABFVX010001901.1:77653-136679 GCA_902151425.1 Timema shepardi | reverse complement strand
ACTATCCTGCAGTCATGTGAGGAGGTATAGCATACCGCGTGGGCTGAGCATGTGAGTTGCTACCTTACAATCTCGACGGAGTGTACGTGCTATCAGAAGATATTGAAAAATTCATAATTACCAATTTTATTCACGAAATGGTGCAGAATGAATACATGTGAATATAAGTTTGGCTTATCATAATAATTTAAATGCATTTGTGTACGGGTGTGTGATCTCGCCGCTTTACCATAAACCAAATTTAGTTAATTTATAAACGCTATCCAAACAGTGAAACTATTTGAAAATATAATAACTTACTTTTCAGCCTTTCTGCTCTTTAATATATATATATGCTATATAACCAACCTGTACTATTTGATATCGCATCCCGTCAAAGCTGTCACGTGCATATTGCTAGCTCTTCCCTGTCTTTGAATATCCAAGGATTTACAACCAACATATTCTAGGGATTTAAAAATTAACAACTAGTTTTTTATTGACAGTCAGCAATTAATTAATTTAAAACATTCATAAGATGCAGCCACAACAACATAAAGTTTTTTTGACAAGTAGCAATATTATTTAGGTCTTGTGACCGCTACAGGTAATTAAGTTGATAACTTAAAGTGCAACAGGAATTTTATAGTTGTGATAGCAAGACAAAGATATATTACTCTTTTACGCCATCAAGCACAATAACGTTCGGTTCATTGATGGCCTCTTCCGATAGCACAACGTTACACCTTTTGTTTCTCTCAAGTTCATTTCACACGATTGTATTACTCTTTCTCGATCAGGTCTAACGCACTGCACAATATCTCCTCGCCCCAACAGGCATCCTGGTGAGTAGGATTTGCAGGTGTTTGATGACATTGATATTTGTGTCGAATACGATTTGAGAGCTTTGCATAGGACCCCTCACAAATGCCGCTTTTAAATGACATAATGGAAATTGAAGATGCAGCGAAAGCGATATCCCTGGAGTAAAAAACACTGTCGCTCAAGCGGCAACGCTCTCAAATCACAAACTGCGTTACCCCTCTCACGTTTTTCAAAATTTCACCGCTAGCTCAGATGACGTCAGCAGAGTAATATGACAATATTAGCGCGACTAGTTTTTAAATTCACTTTGAAACATCACACTTTGTCCTCCGAGATATATCACACAGCGCGGTTTTGATTTAAATTGTTTACAATCCAAATAATAGGAAGACTTTGGAAGAAAGACGTTACCGAACTGCCCAGACTGATTATGTAGTCATCGTGAGTTCCATCCATAATTTTAACATTTGAATAAGTTTTGTACATTGTTAGACCCTCAAGATTTATGAGGTCTTCTCCGGACTTTACCTCTTCCTCCGTTGGCGGTGGTCACGTGGGTGAATTTTCTGTAAGTACTCTGATGTCTGGTAGGCAAACGACTCTGGCGGTGGGTACGCCGGTGACTCTGGGTGTGGAAGGTGGTAACTGTGGCGTCATGAAAGGCTGTGGCAGGTGGTGTGGAGCTCGTAAGGGTGATGGGGGCCTGGGGCAACATGGCCTCAACGTCCCCTTTGTGGAAATTGTACACAGCACATGTCATATCACACAGGTAAGACTCCTCGATTCTCTCGTAGGGTATTATTTTAGTAGCTCTTATTGTGCGACAAATAAAGTTGCAGAGCTCGATGTAGCCTCACTCGTCTCTGTCGTGGTTCATTACTAAAAAAATTACATGTCTATCGCTCACAGCCACACTGTGAATATTTTCTACTGTCATATAGGTACGCCCTTAAATCATATGACCCACAACCATTTAATTAATATAGCCAGTTCTAAGCATGTTGAGCGTACCGGACCGCCAAACGTGCTGGTTGGTTTTGTAACGGTCCTAGTATAGTACGTTACATTTATGCGACCCCACCTCACCCCATGTTAACCTGCAATCATAAATTTTCTTTTGATTCATACTACCCACTCCGAAAAAGTCAACATTTACTTATACCTCCTGGAATAGAACTCTTCTATATTCTAGTTCCATGTAGCTTCTATCTATATACAAACATTATAATACACAATCAACTCTCTTCTATATAAACTGTTCATGTACTTACCCTCTGAATCTTCTGGCCAGCACACCCTTCAAGGCTGGCCTAACATCAACACGTCCTAATTCGATGAGTGGGGCAAATCTGCCGTGGCGTCTCAACATCTGATGTTCCGGTCTGCCTGGTAAAAGTAATCTAATGGGAATCTACAGGGACAACATTCTAGACCTGTGCTCGGACTTAGCTTCCCTTTTTCGTAGGGTGAAACCAACCACCAAATCATCGCCTGATCACCTACGTCATCAGCTACTCCAGTTAAAAAGATCACCATCATCAAACTACGGGTGATCTTGATGAAGACATGATAACCAATCAGAGAGCGAGAAGAGAAATAGTGTACGTGTCGAACTGAATGCAGCGCTACACCGACGTGACGTCACCAGATAGGTTGACCTTCTCCCTTCTTTTCTCCCTTAACAACTAGACGCTATATAAAAAAGCCAATGCTGAATAAAGTAAGGACTCTTGAAACCGACACCACTGTGGAGTGGACTATTGTAACTTATATTGACTATTAAAATTATATATCGTCAGGAGACCATTATTCCTGAAAATTGACTCTACCAGGAAAAATGTAAAACTGTGTAAATCTTCATAATTATTATTTAAATATTGAAACTTTAGGTCATAAATATTAGGACTCTATTTTTTTAATTTCAGAGATAGACTTGTAATTTTTGTTAAAATATGAGTATTTCTAAACATAAATTTAACTTTGAAAACCTATTATTTTGGTGTCGCCTCTTGGGCGCTTGCATCTTTAATACATTTGTAATATTATAATAATTGCTATTCGTACTCAACTAATTTTTGTTGTAGGTGCACTTAAATTTTATTAAGAATAATTAAAATTCGTTCATTTGTTTTCTAATATTTATGTAACGTAAAATTTGCTATTTGTCTTATTTAAACTTTAAAACTTTGCAAATTCTTCTATTATGAAAGTGAACTCAGTAACCATTGTTAGATTTCATTTATGTGGCGATCTAGTTAAAGACTTTGATGATGCCATTTCAAGTAATCCCACGAGAGTTTTTGCTTGCAGTCTGAAGTCGAACTCTTGTGTTAGTTTAAAAGGTAATATTTATAAAAACATAACCTTTTCAGTAAATATGTTTCCTTTTTATCTATAGAAACTCAAACGCTTTCTTAACAACAAAAAAGGGCTCATAAAGTTTTTTATTGTTCGTAATTTTGCGTAAAGGTTATTATTTGTTTGCTTTTCCTTCTTTAAAGTAAACTAGGTCAATTTGGCTCTGCCTGCTGTTCCTTTGTTTCTCATTGAAACTATATTTGGTACAATGTTTTCTAACTAGATTGACCCTTAAGGCCACGTGAACTATTGTCATATTATTCAATAATATATTATTCTTACTTTTAACTCTTGTTAATGCTGTTTCTCGTTATTTTGTATGTTAGCATATTCCCTCCCTTCCTTGTAGTATTTTGAGTGGCCTATTACTATAAGGTAACAGAGTGGGTGTAATAGTTTTTTGGGTCCATCATGCAATACGGTGCACATGTATTAACTGCCCAGCTTCCCGATGTTCTTGTTGATAACTTCTTGACTCTCCTACCTTGGATCTTAAACGCGTTCAAAGTTCACAATGATAGGTGAACCTGGTTTTACTCCAGCGCAGGCAAATACCAGTTTTTCGTTATTAAGCTTGCTTACGTCTTCATCTGTTAGAGTACCAAAACTACAGGGTAAAAATACACAAAACTCGCCATCTAGATAGGCTATTAGGCGTCTCCCGAACTTTTTATTGACCACTTTTAATTTATCCATTGAGTAGTTTTGATCAACGGTTAGATCACACAATTTTACATTCTGCATGGTATCAACAATATTTACCAGCTACGGTAACTTGTCCATTTTGTACTAGCTCACGGTTTCAAGGTCGTGATCTATTACTGTCTCAACTTGTCTTGTCGAACCGCCAAACTGGTGCCAGGTATGAGTCATAAGGGAAAAACTATTGCGATATCATTCTTGTCTCGACTTGTCGAAGTGTCAATTTGATAACGGTGAGCGGTTGGTTAATGTAAAAGAGTGTCGTTACTCGTCAATTGTACTCCCACTCCCACCGAGTGCTGATGTACTTTTGAGAAACAGATGGTTGTGGGTAGGGTAGCTAAATGCTTGTACATATTATACCTGGTCTAATTATATTAAGTGGTCGACCAGTTTTAACTGATATTTGATTTAGCTTTCACAAATGTGGGTTACAGGTTCGAATACTTATGGGTACGCAGTATAAATGCTTGGCTCATTTAATTCTGGTGGGGGGAGGTTGAACTCGAATCCCCATGGTGTAAGCTGTTGGTTTTTCTCCCTCCGGAACATTTTCTTAATCATCCCTACTGCATTATCATAATTAATATATATACGTTTAGCCAAAAAGGGTGCGTGTAACCCCATATAGTTATGGTGACGGAGATCGGGGTTCAAATCTCCTCTGAGGTGTACTGTCACTAGTTTCCCTCTCCAGCGCTGGAACATTTATACCTCACTACTCCACCAAAAGTGCTGCATGGCTGATTTATACATCCGCGCATGACGTTGGACAATACCATACAATCAATTTTAGTAAAATTTTGTGGTAGCGGAACGGCCCCTAGCTGAGGATTCAGAGGCCCATGATTGTGCAGAATCAGAGTTGTGTAAATGCTCTCTCGTTGCGACATCACCGGGAAAAAACCCATTACCACATAGAGGGGGAGTGGGGTGGGGGGATGGGTTGCAACATTGCGATGACGACACCGGAAAAACCCATTGCCTGGTGAAAGGCGATATGGGGAAGTGAAAAGGGTCTTACGGCTGGGAACCATTTCTCATACTCTACGCTAAGCGGCCGTCGGTAGAGGTTCATGCTGCGCCCTCAGTAGCGATGCCACGGGAGGAGTGCCCAATGCCGTGGACTGTACGCCAATAAATAAAAAATAAACTCAAATGCCCATCTCAATCCTATGACAGTAAATACAATAAACTCCAACGCCCGTCCGAATCCTACTAGGCTATATAAAAAAATGAGTACACACAAATAACAAATTTCAACAAGAATAAACAAGTTTAGACCCGAACAAACAAGTTTGGAACACTGGGAAAGGGTGGGAGGAAAGCAAACAGCCAATCATAGGACAGGGATTTCAGCCAATCATAGTTGACGTCACACATCCCAAAATAACACGATTTCAACAACAGCATTACGTAATCATAACTATACACACTCTCTCATGATCGTTTTCAAAGGTCAAAGGTTAAATTGTGATGAGGAGGCCCATTAGGTAGTTAAGTTGTATCAAATCACTCTAAAAGCCATCGCAGCATTTGAGGTTTTGAAGCACATACAAAATGATGTAAAGTAATTATTTTTACACGCTTGTTTATTATATTTTAACAAGAAAATTTAAAAATCTATAGGGAAATGGATACTATTGTCCAATTTTCATATGTAGGGCCTTATCTGACAGCGAGAAAAGTTACTAGATCTACGTTTACGCAACCAATTTTTATGGATATTTTCAATACTCCTATAATAACACTAATACATTTTGGTACAAAAAAAGTTTAAACTTTCTAAAAGGCCTTTCTTATGAGAATTGGAGTGAATTTTAACACAACAGATTTAACAATTTTTAATAATTCATTTATATACAAGTGTGTGGATGCTTCTAGCTTGGACTTCAAATTCTATATCTCCTTTTTCTGGATCATTGATCACCACGCTAACAGCTTTGTTTTTCCTGTGGAATAGATAAAGTAACCATTTAGATTAATATAGTTTTATGAATGATTTTGTTAGAGTTAAACTAGCCAATGCTCAAATATTCCACAGAATTCTGAGCGGTTTAAGGGATTGGACCAGAATTTCAATTAAATGTATTTGATATGTAGGTCACACGCTCTACTAAGCAAGCGTACATATACGTCAATCTCGTCTTGTCTTGTTTGACGGTAGCACAGAGGCCAGGGTTTAAGTCCCGGATGAGTTAAATAAAGTTTACCATGGTATTTCTTTAATAGTTTTCTACTATTCCTCCATGAAAACGAAAGTATATATCTCCTATATTTTACTTTCATCCTCCATACACCATTATAGTGTAAATGTGCCCAAATTCCGGATGGGTAGTAAGANTTACTTTCATCCTCCATACACCATTATAGTGTAAATGTGCCCAAATTCCGGATGGGTAGTAAGATTTGGAGAACGAAAAAAAAAGATTATTGGATTTAAAATCTCAGACGTGTGCACTATGAACAGCTACCTAAAGAAAGTGTCACTGTGGTCTTACAATACTCTCTCCACGCGTGTATGTGTACATTTTCTATAAAACAGCTTCGTCACTTATCCTTTGTTGTGTTGAATGCACAAATAAAATAAGAAATGCATACTGTAACATTATTCCTTAATATACCCACATCGGTGGGCACGAGGACTTAGGCGTCAAAACTCGTATAGTCTGGTTTTATGTTGACGAGGAGGCTGGTATTCCATTTACGCTCGGGATGGGTGGTTTTTATAAATACATTCCCACTCTAAGTTCACTAAAATGAGGGTAAATTTTCTATAAAGTAATACTTACCTCATCCCCATTCCACTAATATGAATAAATTAGTTAAACAAGGACAAGTAGTAAGACACGGCGTGAAAAGTTTGGTTTAAAATATCTAGAGTTGAAGACAAACCTGTTCTCGAGATTGATCACAATGTTTTCCTCCGGTGTAAGGAAAGCCACCGTTTCGAGGCCACCATCTTTGGTCGTCTCGAGTTGGATGCGTCGAGACGCTGGGGGCACGAAGGCGGAGAAGTGGGTCATGAAATAGAAGGCGGGCTGCTTGAGGAACTCGTCGGCTGAGGCGTTGGCGATGATAGGAGCGTTATAGGGGGCTTTGGACCAAACTGGACCCCCGGCGGTGTTCAACACCATGTTCCAATCGGTCCAACCGGTCACCCAATGGTTCAGAGACTGCGACATGAGGACAAGTAGGAGAATCATGGTAGGAAGAGGGATTTAGAATACTTACAAATTGTTTCAATACAGCCAAAATGTAATGATATAATTTGTATTATTTTATCGGCATATTGATAAAATTTACCAAAAGAGATATTTGCAGCACATATAATTATTTAACAGTTCACATAATACATTTATCACAGCTATTAAACATACCTTAAGTTAATTTTACCCCAAAATCAATTGCAAAGTATTATTTAAAAGGTCAAACGCTCCTTAAATAACCATTATAAGCAAAATCGCTATAGTTATTTAAAAAAATCGTAATTAAAAAAGTCACTCATTAAACTTTTCCGAAGCATAGGCATATCAATTATAACATCTAGATCTCAAGTTTGAACAATATCCATCAAACCGTTTAAGACCTGTGGCTAAAGAAATACAGACAGACAGACAGTCATGGCGACATACAGAATAGCAAAATCAATTTTTTTCGGTTCGGAGGCACCTAAAACGTTAAGATTTTTGAAATTAAAAAAAATATTTAAAATTTTCACAATTACAATGCTTTCTCTTTATTTAAGAAATTAAAATATAGCGAAAGCATAGGTAGTACAATAATTTATATGTATTTTCTTACTCTATGGGGATAGAAACTCAAAGGTTCTCTACCGCACTTACAAAAGTATGCCACCTATCCTTATCTTGAGCTAGTTCTATCCAGTCCACCTCATTACATCCGATAAATTTCAAGTCAATTTTAATGTTATCCTCCCACACGCGTCTAGGTCTTCCCAATGGTCTCTCCCCACTAGGTTTGCCAGTCAATACTCTGAATACGGTTATAGATTTTTCCATTCGCACCACATGTCCTGCTAAAAATGTATATTGTATTCTAGTCTTGTATATTATTTAAAAAATACTAATATTAGAACCCTAAATAATAAATTGCTATATTCATGAGAAACCAATGGAAAATAAAATACTCTTTTATTGTTTACACATATTTAAATATGTCAACAATATCATCATAAGCGCGTCCTATCTTTGGAACAAGATTTGAAAACGGGTGAAAGATAATATAAAACAACAACATTTTAAAATATAGAATCACATTTGTTCACACTTATACGAATGACGAATCAGTGAATATAACCTTGCTATTTAATATTCTAATTTTGAAATAAATACTAATAATTATGCTAATTCGATTTTTTTTATCTACCATGCTCTCATACATTAGTCTTTATATTATACACTTAACTTATAATAAATTATTTATTATATTTTAGTTTGGAATCTGCTTCACAATGCCACGGCATGAAAGTAACAGTTAGTAAAACTATTATACAATTAGCAATACATTTATAATCCTTAAAATTAAATTTTTTGGTTCTGAGAAAGTGAGGATTTAAAAAAAGAAAGTATTGAAGATTTAAAAAAGAAAGTATTGAAGATTAAAAAAACAACTAATTAAAAGTATTTTGGTATTCAAACGTAACACACACACACACACTCTAGTAGTCACATATACTAAGGCATCTGTTTCACATTAGGATTGATTGTTAGGAATGAGAAGGTGGAGGTTCGAATCTTGGTTGAATGTACAGTAATGGTTTTTTTTACATGTGATTTATATAACTTTGGATTTCTTGAACATACTTTAGTCCAATAAACTCTAACGCAAAAGCTCTTTTTCTAAACAACCAATTTCATCCGTACGCCTTAAATGAAGCCATTAATAGCCATGCTGTTAGGCATACAAACTAAAAAGTATGTAATAATAAACTAAATTATAATAATATATAGGTGACCTGGCGGTCTAGGGGTAAGGTGTCAGACTTCTGTGCTGGCGGCCGGGGTTCAATCCTCGGTCCAGGAACAGATTTATCTGATTACCAAACCCTTCCTTCACCTCTGACAAGACATCTTGTGAATGTGGGGAATGCCAGGCCTCCACCGTGGTTCGGATTCCACGTTAAACTGTAGGTCCTCCATTTCATCTCACAATCACCCTACCATTACACATTAGCGTAAGTGCGTACAACCCGAACGGGTAGTAAGACGCGGTGCTAATAATAATAATAATAATAATAATAATAATAATAATAATAATATATACCTGAAATAAACTTCGACCATAGTACTCCCCTCTTTCCCACGTTCCCAGGTCAGCCACAGTTATCTGGTGAACTAAAAAGTTAACAAATTATTTGAGGGTTTTTCTAGTACATAGTTTTATTATTGCAAGGGATAATTTTAAAATGTAAAAATAAACACAAACAACAAAATACAACAAAGATCAGTGGGCACGCGTATTAAAATCTCGTCTAGTCTCCCGGTAATGGGGTGATAGAGTTTCAAGTCCTAATCGGGTGTAGTGAGGGTGATTTCCTTCCATTAAAATGCGAGAAAGTTTCCCCTGAACTCTTTCATACTCATATTTAACATATTAATATTATTATATACGGGTATCCTATATTGGACATAGTAAAATTATAAACAGTCTTACTTATTCAAAACCAAAACTACCTTTAAAAAAATACACATATTTACAAGTGATATATTTACTCAAAGCCCACACTGGTGGTAGCACGTACAAAGGCGTACACCCCCTCCTGTTTTGTTTACCGCTCACGGGGAGTTTGGTGTTAGAATATTATCCAGGTGTTTTCCCTAAAATTATTTCTTAATCCCTTTACATGAAAGTGCAGGTGTAATACTTATTGATACGTTGTATACATGTATTAAGCTATATGTAAAATATTAATTAAAGACAAAATTAATATCTAAGTTATTTATCTATAAAAAAAACAGCATTAGTTTTGATTGAAATTCTCTGAAGATGGTTAAATCAAATAAATAATCGATTTATCTATTTTATATATTCTCACGGTATTCTCCTTCTGTATAAAGGAAAAACATGTCCGGAAATTCATTCTGAAGATTTGAAATTATATTTGGATCGATGTTGTCGTCGTGGTATGCGTGTATCGCAACCCCGGACACGTAGCTTCTGGTCGTTTCGTTCTTGAGAATCTGGAAAATAAAGTGAAAATAAATATAAAATAATCATAAAAATAAAAAATATATAAATTCAAGCAAATATTTTATATAGTTTGTAAAATATTATAACTAATTATTATATCAAGTGGTGATAAAGAGATTGTTTAGAAAAAATACATCCTAATAATACCGGAGTAGGAATGGGGAAAATCCCATTACCAAATCATATGTGCAAAACCAACCCTTAAATACCAAGCAATTATTAAAAACTGGGACATACCGTCATAAATAAACTAGCACCTTGTGATTTTGACGCCTGAGTATATGTGACCACCGTTGCAGGCACTACATTTTTTTAAATAATATAAATTTAAACATTCCCTTTTATATGATATACACATTAATATACTTGTACAGAATGCGGCAAGTTGATTTATTCAACACAAACAAGTACTAGAACAAATACCAGTGTCGTGTCGTGCAGTTTTGATAGGGTAGGCATATTTTTACTCCTTATACCCATCCGTTCAGGATGTATGTGTTGGACGCAAGGACCGAAAACGGCCAATGAACAGATTTCTAGCCCAATTCTAGGATTGGGCATTTTAAAATTATTATTATTATTATTATTATTATTATTATTATTATTATTATTATTATTAGCACCACGTCTTACTACCCGTTCGGGTTATACGCACTTACGCTAATGTGTAATGGTAGGGTGATTGTGAGATGAAATGAAGGACCTACAGTTTAACGTGGAATCCGAACCACGGTGGAGACCTGGCATTCCTGCATTTTAAAAGACCAAAGCCCGAAGTTCTAATCGATTTCGCACTTTGGCCGTCTCCAGTTAAACATAGGATTGTGCAATTTACTAAACGACCAAAGTTGAAAATACACTCGTTAGGTTAGGTTAGGTTAGGTTACAAAAAAACACAAATTTGGTCAGGTGGTCTTGATAATTTAAAATAAATGTGTAATCTTGGTCCGGTTCTGATTGCATATCAATGAGTTCCACTTTTCACCCTCTTGAATTCATGTGGTTACTCAATATTGGGCGGGTGCCACCTATTCAGTCTGGCCGAGAAACGAACTAAGATATTATTTCAAAATGTTATTTCAATATTTTGTCATTTAGAAACTGCATAATCCTAGGTTTGGCTGTTTGGAGATGGCCAAAGCCCGAAACTGAATAGGAACCCAGGTTTTTATCCTTTTAAAACGTCCAATCTTAGAATTGAGCAAAAAATACGTCCATTGGGCCGTTTTCAGGCTTTGATTCCAACATATGCGTTTGAACAAAAACGCTTGTGTATTTAGGAGGAGGAAGGTTAAATTTAGAGGAACAAATTTGGTTAAAACTGAATATATGATATGTTCTCACCCACTCTCTCCCCATTTGACCCACCTCACACATGCTCTTCTCTAAATATAGTATATCACATTGGAGTGTATTTTCGTTCTAGTGGGGAGTGATTAGACTAAAAGTTGTGGTTTGAGAAATATGAAAATACAATTTGTAGTTAGTGAATGACTAAACTGTTGAAATAGATAACTGAATCATCAATTATGAGCACAGTGAGTCCCTGCGGTAGACTCAAAAAATCACAAATGGGAACAAAACGATGTAAGCAACTCCAAAACTTTGATTTCTACTCAACCACTTAGCTACAAGTAGCTTCACAAAAGTCCTTGTATTGTGGACACCTTGTACGACTCTCAAGCTTCTGTAATTGCAGTGGTTTTGTTACAACCAACTGGTACAGTTAAATTTTTCATAAGAAGGGCCTTATCTGACACCTAGAAAAGCTACTAGAGCTAGTTTCAAGTATTCATAGCTCAAGTCACGTATCTTCAGCTTTCATTTTTGATAGATCATATCAATACCCATAAAATAAACGGTATGGTAAAATGTTCTCAATGTTTAAACAAAAATTGTTTGTATTTTTTTAAAAAGTTTCTTCTTACCAACATCCAACTATATATCAAAAGTTGAGGTTTCACATTTCCACATGAAACCAATTATGGATGAATCAGATAATTTTAAAATGAGACTTGAGCTTACTGACTGCAAATATTCAGGCAGATAAAGACCACTGTCATCGTAGGCCATCAGTTTCAGGTAACTGTATCCATTCTCCTCCAGAGTTGGGCCTAAATGCTCAGCGATGAATCCTCGTAGTTGTTTGGCCGTCCAACCCATCGATATAATATGCACTTTGTGGACACCACCTTGATTGGGTTCGTTTTGAGGGGTCAACCCCCAGAAGGTGATATTTGCATCGGCATACGCGTCGAAATACCTAAGTACCAAATCAAAACGATATAAATTTGAAGGAGTGTTTTCACTTATTTAAGGATTTACTTTTTATAAAATAAATATTTAATATATATATAGGGTCAATTGGAGCTTAAAAATGTCAAAATCAAAGTTAAAATATCCTTCGTTTCGATTTTGACACACATCTTTGAAACGTCTAAAAGGATTCAGTAGGCTTAGATAAGCCTATAGTATAAAAACAAATTGGAACAAAATGAAGAGTTTGCGTGTCTGTCTGTCATGAGTATTGCGTAATCTCTCCCGCGCGGAGGTCTAACATTTTAAAATTAGTAGCCCCTTAAAGCTGGAATTTTAAATTTTTGAAAAACCGGGTAGTAAAAATTAAAATAAAGATTTTTTTCTGTCTGTTTGAAGCAAAGAAAAACTTAACCTGGGGTAGCAACGCAATACATTCCTTCCAAAGTATACACTTTCTCTTAATGTATTGCGGGGTAACCCCGGCCAGCGCTGGCTACTTCTGCTGTTATTTCAATAAATGTGATATATTTCAGCATATAATACATTTGAGGACTGCTCTTAAACGGTATCTTAACACCGACTAGAGATGAAATGACATATAACGGGAGCGTAGATAAATTCTGATATTTCATCATAAAATAATATAATGTGGCTTTTCTCTAAACTATTTTACTTTGAAGACGATCATTTAGAGTTCACTGTGAACAACATAATCATTTGTCATGGTTAATGAGATTAGGAAAATAATAGTCTGGAAATGCATATCACTATTCGGTCAATAAGTTATTATTTCACCTGCTTTCAAGGAAGGTAAAATTCAGAATAGACAAAACAACAGTTTTACTGGTTGTTCTCTATGGGTGTGAACTATGGTCTCTTACCTTACACGTCGAAAAAAAAAGTAGGGTGATCGAAAACCAAGGCGCGAAAATATTTGGTCCAAAATTGTATGAGAATACTGGGGAATGAAGGAGGTTACACAAAGATGAGCTGCAACTTTCAACGCGAATTGAATAATTGAGAACCGTGTTCGGAATACTGACAGTCAAACCATATGGGGAGAGACCATTAGTAAGACATAGACGCAGATGGGAGGATAAGATTAGAATGGACCTGAAAGAAATAGGGTGTAATGAGGTGGACTGGATAGAACTGGCTCAAGATAGGGATAGGTGGCATACTTTTGTAAGTATGGCCGTAAGCTTTAGAGTGTCTAATATCAAAGAGTAAGTAAACCTTTCTCTCGACCTAATGCACTCAAAAGATAATTTAAGAATTTTAAGTAATTTTGTGTTTATAACAACACACACTTTTCTTATACCTGAGCTTCGACTTTACCTCGCATGTTTCAACCTTCACTTTAACTTCACTTCGCATTTTAAAAGAGCCCTACAAACAACGTAATGATGATGATGATAATAATAATAGTAATAATAATAGCAATATATTTTTTAAGTAACGTTTTAGTAGAAATTACACCTGCCACATAAATTAAGCTCTGAACTTTGGACTTTCCATGCCAATCCCTCATAACATTACATCCAAGCTTATCCTGTGTCCTGGATAGTTCCTAGAAAATATTTTTAAGAAAAACTTAAATAAATAATGACGCTTTTATTTGTAAGAATATAATTGGAATCAATTTTAAATTTTATAAGCCTTTACGTTCAATTTTAAAATAAAAAAACGGAAAGGTTTAAGTTCAAATTTTGACCAGGTATTATGACGGTTGCCTTTTCTGAATAGTTTTCCACTTTACCTTTAAGCAAAAGTGGGTACTCTTCCTCTAAATTATTTCTGTGGGAATTTTACACTACTATCATTGATTAACTCTAAGTCGCGGATTACGGCTTAGCATGGCAATATCCTTTGGTATTCTTAAATATCTTTAAATAAATCAATAATTTATATAATATTTTGCTCCAAATTCAGTTATTTATATTTTTTAAGTTGTTCCAAACTCACTTGACGAAGTAATGTGCCCAGGGTTTGTAATTTTCAAGCCTCAAAGTGCTGCGCCCAAAAGCCGTCCCATTGTCTTTCATCCAGTACGGGGCTGACCAGGGTGCTGTGAATAATTTGATGTCCTGGGAGCTGATATTCTGAATTTGTTTCAGGTAGGGAATCTGTTGAGACGGTACGAACACTATAATGGATGACTGTAACGCACACACACGTATACAAACATTTTATTTATTATTATTATTATTATTATTATTATTATTAGCACCGCGTCTTACTACCCGTTCGGGTTATACGCACCTACGCTAATGTGTAATGGTAGGGTGGTTGTGAGATGAAATGGAAGACCTACAGCTTAACGTGGAATCCGAACCACGGTGGAGGCCTGGCATTCCCCACATTCACAAGATGTCTTGTCAGAGGTGAAGGAAGGGTTTGGTAATCAGATAACTCTTTGCCGGGACCGAGGATTGAACCCCGGACGTCAGAATAGAAGTCTGACACCTTACCCCTAGACCACCAGGTCACCAACATTTTATTTAAACATATTTTTGAAAATTGTATAGATATTACAAATATATACATAATTATTTTAATTGAAACACATCGCTATAGGGAATATCACCATAAAATCAGTACTAAAGTCATCTACGATAATCTACAAGGAAACATATATTATAAAATGAAAAACGAACAAAACAAACTATACAAAGCCTACCACTTCTGATTTTAATCTTGGTATTGGTTGTGGCATTTCTTAATGCAGGTTCGAGCTATTGTCAACTTACATTAAATAAACTGTGTACACGATTGAGATGATGAGAAGGAAATTAACAAACATTAGTCTGGAGAGATGATGAGAAATATTGTTGTGAAAATAAAATAATAAAGCCAAATACAGGATGGGAAGTGGTAATGGATCAAAAAACTAACTCTAAATGTCTTTTGGAGACTTGCTCATTTTCGTATTATTTTCTCGCAAACAGCAAAAAAATAAAATAAAACAAAATAGATAAGTATTAAATAAAATATTTTATTTAATTTCTTCAAATTGACGGCCTTCAGCCCGGAGACAAGCGTTGGAACTTATCAATGACAGATCGAGTGGCTGACCGACATAGTGCGACTGTTGTTTCTACGCACGCTTGGGTTTGCCCCCATTTTATGAAACAAAATACTATTTTGATAGAAACAAAGAATTAGGAGTTTTGGACTTTCTGCATTACACATCTCAGACAATCGCTTTAGTATTATATTTTAAAACTTTTCAAAGGACTAGCACAGGAACAAAAGCATACCAATAATATAAGAATATTTAAAGAATAATAAGAATAGAAATTTGACTTTATAAAATATTTACAATAAAGTTAAACAATGTAGAGCAAAGATACAATAATATGAATGGTACCAATTCAAAATAAAAATTCAAAATATGGGGAAATGCTGTCAGGAAATTTATGGTTAGCGTATAACCCGACCGGGTAATAAGACATGGTGCTAAAAAACATGGTTGTAAGCCTATTAATAAATTAAGAATAAGAAAGATGGTTGTAAGCCTATTTATAAATTAATAATAAGAAATATTTGAACTGAGAATAAACAAAGTCTTTCTTAACTTTAAATTATACTAACTCTTTACTACAATTATGAACATAATTAAAAAATTATTGATAGCAAACACATACCTATAGCAAAAATCATACTATTTTAAAATAAAAATTAACGTTTACAAAAAGTAAATTAATGTTAATAATTACCTTAAGTTGATAATCTTCAAACTGTCTAAGTGCAAAATATTGAAGACTCGTATCCCCGGCTACATCGTCATAAGTGTAGTATTCAGTGGAAAAATCAGAGGCACCCATGGGGACTCTGATAAGACTGTATTTGGAGCCACCCTCACCAAAGTAGGTCCTGTAATTGGGTGTATTTTTAGTTATATCTATATAATATATATATTTTAAATAAAATTGTATTTCTAAATTTTTCAACGCGTCTAAGCGCTTTCTCATGTAGCCCCCTTAGTTGAAAGAATATATATAATAATATAATAATAATATATAATATATATTATTATATATGTTATATATTATATGTATATTCTTTCAATAATATATAATATATATTATTATATATATGTTATATATTATATATATATATATATATTCTTTCAACTAAGGGGGCTACATGAGAAAGCGCTTAGACGCGTTGAAAACGTTTAGAACTACCATTTTATTTAAAAATGGTTTTTGTATGCTAACTTTTTTTTTAAAATGAGGGGAAAGGTATCAACATGTTCATACGCAACTATTTTTTTAAGTATGAAGTTAATTTTTTTTATAAAAGGGTAAAGGTTAGTTCTTTTTTAAATACTTTTAGTTGAAAATTCACATTCTGAGATTAAAATATAAGGTTAGAAACATATATCCATCTTTCTTCTAACAAACAAATTCATGTTATGATAGAGTCACGAGATAAAATGTTAATGTTGGTAAAAAAGAATAATAGCATAGCGTATAAGGGGTGACAAGACTAGTATTTCCACGCAATGAGTTGGGGTTGGCGACTCCAAAATAAATGGTAGCGCTACGATACGTCAAATTTGGCGCTGTATACACCTGGAGGGTAGACGACTCATCAATCTTCAATACGTAGCAAGTGTAATATGTTTAAATTATGACAACTAACAGGTATTAAATTGCCTGAAGGCCAGGATTGCTAATCCTTTCAAATACATGATTGTTAGCCCTGAAAAGGGCCGATACTGAGAGCGAAGAGGCATATTGACCGAGGAAGTGGATTAACTTATTATTGGGAGTTACGCACTGGTAGCCGAAGGTATGTATGAAAATATATATTATATTATCCATCATGGACATAAAGTGTTGAAAGGGTTGACGGCTCATGTTGATACACAAATTTCAACGACGGACTACTGAATGTTTGGTCTGCTCACAGATGTATACTTGTGAAATGTGACACATGCGACGCTAATATGGACAGTGAGTTCAATTCTGTGTTTACGGGGGTCTCGTACAACAATGTATTAAGAGGTCCCCAAAGAAATAAATTCGGCGGTGTTAAGTCTAGGGAGCGTTCTGGCCACCAGTCTACCGATCCACCAATCACCACATGTGGTGGAGAAAGGTGGTGAAGAGCTTCCGCACTGAAGAATGAAGGGCTCCATTATGCTGGTACCACATACACTGCCATAAATCTAAACTCATATCTTCCAACAGAAGAGGCAGTGTGTGTCCCAAAAACAGCCAACAGGTGGGGGTTATTCTAATGGGGGGCAAATATTAGAATCTCGGTCATTACCTGAGGATATTATTTCCTGCTGCTTCACTCATGCTATGGATGTTGATGGCTGTTGAGTCTGTCATGGCACCTCCAAAGCCGATGATTTTTTGGTACTTTGTAGCTCGATTTACTTGAAAAGTCGCATCAACTTCAATACTTGCTGTAAACATATAAATGGGGGAAAAATAATGTTTCATATTAAAATTGATTCGAAAAATTATTTTACAAATAGTGATCTATTAACATTGAATGTATCATAAACTTATGGCTACATATTGTCTTTATAGCTTAAAAAAACATCTTATAGTTCAAAAAATTTAGACAAATAGTTTGATTTATTCAAATGTGATTTTTATAATATTTATGAAAGTACTTGAGATTTTCGAAATGTAAAATAAATGTATAGAGTTTTACCTACTATTTATAGAATTTCATAATGTAGTCTACTTTTGAGATGTGTTTATATTTGTTTCCTCAATACGTTAACAGGATTTATTTTTACTTATTACAATGTTTGGTGGAATAAGCTGCACTTTGATAGAGAATAAACATATCCCAAGTGATTATCTAAGCCAATAAGTTGTTTGGTGACATGGTGATATAGGGGTAAGGTGTCAGACTTCTGTGCTGGGGGGCCGGGGTTCAATCCTTGGTCCCGGCACATATATACCTGATTGCCAAACCCTTCCTTCACCTTTGACAAGACGTGTATTAATCACAACTTGTGAATGTGTGGAATGTCAACCCTCCACCGTGGTTCGAATTCCACGTTAAACTGTAGGTCCGCCATTTCATCTCACAATCACCCTACCATTACACATTAGCGTAAGTGGGTATAACCCGAATGGTTAGTAAGATGCGTTGCCAACAATAATAATAATAATAATAATAATAATAATTTGATTCTCTAAGTTGTACAAATTCTAAAAATTTACAACATAAATTACTAAGATAACACATTTAAATCTTACTCACTCTACGAGGCCTTCTACACACTAACAGATTTTTAGCATTTAGAACGATAATTTGAAATCTATATTAGTAAAAGTCTAATGGCGTCTGTCTGTATGTAGATCTCTTTCCAGCGGATTTTTAGTATTATTATTATTATTAGCACCGCGTCTTACTACCCGTTCGGGTTATACGCACTTACGCTAATGTGTAATGGCAGGGTGATTGTGAGATGAAATGGAGGACCTACAGTTTAACGTGGAATCCGAACCACGGTGGAGACCTGGCATTCCTCACATTCACAAGATGTCTTGTCAGAGGTGAAGGAAGGGTTTGGTAATCAGATAAATCTTTGCCGGGACCGGGGATCGAACCCCGGCCGCCTGAATAGAAGTCTGACACCTTACCCCTAGACCACCAGGTCACCAACGGATTTTTAGTAGTTCTCAATAAACTAGAAGGCTGAAATTTTGGGAAACCCTTAAAGGGCGAGGAAAAACTTTCAAATTTTAAAATTAATAAATAAGTTAGTCATACCCACCCAAGCCAGTGCAGACCGTGTAACTCTCTCGATCGTTTTCCATATGCGAGTGGACGACCTACCGCCAGGCGACGGCGCAGATCTCTATCTTCGTATGCCCGGTGGTGGTCTTGTCAACCATCCCAGGAAAAGGAGGGGGTGGGGGTGGAATGCCAACGTGCACACTTATTTCCATTATTGGCTATCTCAATTGGGTGATGGAAAATTGAAAAATACTGCTTGAAATAAGTTACTATAGAAATTTCAGAGGAAATATTGAAAAGGCTCGGTGTTTCCCCGAGACATTTGGAAATAGACTGAGCCCAAGTAAACTAATTGACGAAGTTGCTCAGATAAATGAGGCAGGTATTTAGTATTTTAGAAGGAGGAGGTCAATGTTAAATTAGTTTGAACTCAGCTGACTGTAAGGATAAGCCGGAAGAGGAAGTTACCAATTAGAATCTTAAAACAGTTAAGCATCCTCAGGAATATAACTACACAAGCTAAACTTAAAAATAGGGATTATAATAATTATCCTTGGTTATTTAATTTCCAAACAGGACCTTTGTAATGGAACCTGATTAGCAGTGAAAAAAATACCTAATCCATGCCACAATTTTTAAAAGGTTTCTCTCAAGGGTATGTCTGGTTCTTTCCAAGACGGTAGCAGTTCCCAGTTATATTAGTGTTCTCGATTACTATTCATTAAATTACAAGGTACCAAATCCTGAACGTGGTGCCCAAGCCTGTTTTAAGCCATGGCTAAATGATACGTGGCCTTTTAGCATACAATTTTATGGATATAAATATATTTTGGACAAACAAAGATTAACCTCTCATGCGCTTATATATATATATATTGTAGTTTAGGGTCTGTTAGGTTCGTTGCTGGTCAACTGCTCATAGACAGGCATAAAACCAGTTTAATTAAAAAACATTAATATTATTTTAATAAAAACTAAGATTGTAATATTTTCTAATATTTATTGAATTCATTTATTGCTATAAAAATATATAAGCACATGGAGCTTTTAGAAACGAGTTACCATTTTTGACAAATGTCTTTGCATCTCTTTGTAGCCTGAGCCTGGCCATGGATGATGTATAATGCAAATAGTTTCCATTTGAGATAGATTCATTTGAATATGGTTCCAAGAAGTCACAATATGTTGCGTTGCAAACACAAACTACGCTATTGGCACCATAATCTCTTGGGACACATGGTTGTAGTTGAACCACACCTGAAACCCAAAGCCTCATACATAGTTACTTTAATTTATTATTTTGATGAAATGTGTTTATAAAATAAGCTAGCCTTATGTTAAAAAATAATGTTTGTTTAATGGCTACATATTAAAATATTAATGAGAAAGTAACATTTCTCCATGTATTTTTTTAGATAATATTTCAATAATAAATCCTCAAATATATGAAACTAGGTCATATTAAGCTTATTAAGTATGAACACCATTACTAATTAGAGTGTTTATATAACCACTTTAAGAAAAAATAATTTTATTTATTTTAGATATTTAACGTGACTTTCTGAACTGACACGAGAAAAAGAATTGCAATCAATTTAGTAAACATTCAAAGGCCTGTGGTTTTCATTGATCACGATGAACTGTTCTTATTCTGGCCTACGTTATTAATTTATCACAACTGAAACACACAGAAAATATTTGAATACTTGGCTATTTATTAAATTACAGAACTTAAATATTTACAACACAATCTGACACACCTAGATAATTGAATCGAAATATTAAAAAGCTAAATAGCGATTAAAATAATCGTCAACATATAAATTGTAACCATGCACAAATTTTAAACGTTCTAAATCTTTATCTCAAACTCACAAGTAGCTTATTTCCTAGTCAAATAACATTCCAGGGTTCACGTTCTCCTGCCCCCCTCCACCGCACCCCCCACATGTATAGCAAACTATGTACCTCACCAACACTACTGATCCAATACTAGTTAACATTTCTGATCCCAAAATGACCTCACAGATATCCAAACTTTACCGCCAGCCACGCCAGTTAGTAACGTTGCACCAACACCTTGCCCCGGTATCGTAGCCTATCTGCGTCACTTAGACCAGCTCAACTCACTTCAACTAGACCTAACCCAAACTGTTCTTAAACTTAACTATACAACCCACTCGCCGGGTGGTGTATTTACATTCCATAGTACGTTGAAGAAAGGCTCGAATTTACACCAGGGCCCCTACATAGGCGGTGCTACTATTGCCATGGTAACGGGGCCCATGGGTCAGGGGGGCCCCATCACCACAAAAAAAGTGATTAAAAAACAAAATCTATAAAACTGGTGACAATGTTGAATACATTTTTCACATGTAAAATTAAAATATAATACTCCCTTAGCTAAAACAACTTAATATGTTGTTGTAGACTACCAATGGTAGTGTAGTACTGTGTACAGTAGTATATCTGACACGTGATGAGCCCTTGTCCCGGTCATGGCTCAAGGTCAATGTTGCTAATTTTAGTCTCCCTCTCCCTTCCCTCCATCCCTCCTACACTGCTCAGATACTCGCGTGACATATAAGTTATGATGAATCTCTCAAGTGTCCAGTGGCAGGTGAGGCATGCTTTCTTTGTCAGTTTGTGCGAGACTGTTTTTGCTTTAGGCAGTGGGATACTAGTTTTTTTTCGATATTAGTTATTAATTGTATTATTTGAAGTCCTAATTGTGAAAGTTTATTATTGTTATTGTGTTTTATAGTGAGTTTAGTTATGTCTATGAGTAATTTAAAGCGTAAATCTGGAGCTCAAAAACGAAAGTTGAAATTAATTAAAGAAGCAACAGATTTTGTAGGATGGCAGAGTAAATCAAAGTTTTTTTTTAAAAAAAAGAGTGACGACAGTGATGACCACCTTTCTTTGTTGAAGGTGGAAATATTTAAAGTGAAAGTTTACCTTCGTGTAAGACAAATGATTTTGATACGTTGATGGTGTCAAGTAAACCCACCGAAACTAATGATGATACAGGAATGTAAATAAGAATAATACTCAAAGTGACAACGATGGAACTGGTGAGATTTGTAACAATGATAACAAAGTCTTATATTTTACCGATCCAGGTACATGGTCAGAAATAATTAATTACATTAACCGGCAGGATATGGTCTCTAAGAATAATATCAAATTTGAGGAATTATTTAAGCAGGCTAAGACATTCCCGAGGAACAAAACAGGTAAACTCTTTCCTGACTAACTTCTCAATTCTAAATCTGCAAACAATCGAGAAAAATGCCCAAGAGGTTGGTTAATCTGGAGATCTTCAAAACAGACGCTTTATTGCCTTGCATGTACTCTGTTTGCTACTTCTCCAAAACGAAGCAAATTGGCAAATAGAGGGTCTTCTCTGGCTCAATTCACGTGGAAAATGTTGTATAACAAGCTTCCCGAACATGAAAACAGCACTGAACATCAAAAGTGCTATTGTCAATGGAAATCCCTTTAACAATAAATTAATTACAAAGGTATTGATAGTGGTCTAAAAACCAATTTTAAATTAAGCAGAAAAATGGAAGGCAATTTTACAAATACTTTTGGACGTAACACTGTTTCTAACATCAAGGGGGTTGCCTTTCCAAAGGGATAATACATCGATTGGTGATGTAAATAATGGAATCTTTCTCGTAACCTTGGAGTTAATAAAAAAATACAATGAAATTAAAAGAGAGGACTTGGATAAGATAAAAACTATTCAATTACAAGGAAAAACCATGAAAGGTCAAGGCTCACTACTTATCTTGGATGAGTCAGAATGTGTTAATTTTTCTTTGAGGTAAAAATTTGTTAAAAGTTATACTTCAAGAAAGAAAAGACCGGATTAACTATGGGTTGATCGTTAATGCAACTTCTGATGTGTCGCATCGGGTCAAATATGTGTGGCAAAGTCAAAGGAGTAAAAACAAAACTATTAGAAAAAACGATGTAACATTTTATTCTCCGCGTGGAGCTCCCTTATTAAACAGAATAGGAGTGAATGCAGCTAAAATGTGCCCAGAGGCTATGAATTTCTTTGGAAATTTAGAAACAATATACTCTTTTTTTTTCCACATAGCCCAGCAAGATGGAACATTTGACAAATAAAGTGCCACTTTCCCTAAATATGCAATCACAGACAAGATGGTATGAACGATTTGAGGCCGTGATTCCTGTCGCAATAAACTATCCAGGAATATTAAGGGAGTTGGAGTGAGTACTAAGTGATTTGAAATCAAGCCTTGAACCAAAAGCGTATAACAAAGTTATGGGTCTAAAGAAATATTTTTATTCTTTTCAAGGCCTCTGTATGACAGTCTTTTGGTTTAAAGTGTTGGGCTGCATAAATGAAAGAAGTGTAATAATTCAGTATCAAGAGATTTCTCTTGACATCGAGGTAGAACTGATAAATGACTTAAAAGAGGACATGCAGCGAATCAGATACACGTGGGCAGAACTAATCAAAGTTTCACGCTTAGTAGCGCAAACAATAAAACTACCATCTCATCTTCGTTTCTGAAAACAAGAAGCCATCCTTCTCCTTCATCAGAAACCCTAATTAATACCGAAGAAGAAAATTTTAAAACTAACATAGCTTACAGGTTTTTTTATTTTTATTTTATATGACCTCAAAACGAGATTTGAAGCAACCAATTCACCAACTGAACTTTTCAGTACCATTCTTAAATTCAACTCGTCGGAAGAAAGTGATTTGAAATATAAGGCTACAAAACTAGTAAGAATTTACAAAATCGATTTACCAATTGACTTTTGTGATGATATTTTGCATCTAAAACATATTTCAAACAGTGCTTTAGCCAAATTCTCAAAATAACCCGTTACAATTACTTAATTCAATCTATGAAAAAAAAATGAAACCAGTTTTGATTAATGTTTGTATTGCCCTCAGATTTTTTTGTATGATTCCAGTAACAGCTACATCAACAGACAGAGCATTTATTAAGCTTGGAAACTTATTGAAAACATGGCAACGCTCATCAATGAGCCCAAGAGCTACTTAACTCGCTGGCTGTATTTGCTATTGAACACCGTCTCGCTTTAAGCATTGACTTCAGAGATGTAATTGATACATTCTCCATGATAAAAGCAATAAAAATATAAAATATTTGATTCATGTTGGTTTTTCAAGATGGACACTTATACTTTTTCTATTAAGTAATATTAAAGTTTGAATTCTATTTTAATCAGTTTCTTTGATTTTTAATTTTAATTGTACATAATATACAAGTAACATTTTGATTTTCTTGGATTAAAACTGTATGCGTATAGACCAAATATTTATGTTTGTTTATTTAATATGTGTTGCTATACATGTTTAGCTTATTATATGGTATATAGTATATGTCACTCTTGTAAACCTATATGGAGTGTGTTCTAGAATCACATTCAGTTATATACAATAATTATGTTATTGTGGAAAAGGGTTCCCAAAAACATTATTTTTTATAATGTGGTGAGGAGACCAAGGGAATGAGACCATCATAACAGCCGACAACGGGGCCCACAAATATATGTGGGTGGTAGGGAGTTGAACCAAAATAGGTTTCTGTTTTATTTCCTGCTCCAGTTCTTCCAGTATACATTTTAACGTTTAGGTTCTAGTTCAGGCTAGAGAAAAATAAAAGTTCCGGTTCTCTTGGGTTCTTAATTAGGTTAAGTTTTGGTTCCAGAATTTTTATTATTTTTATTTAATAGTTCTACTGTTATTATAAAATTATTAAATATAAAAATACATCAAAAATAATTATGAAAAATTAAAAAATATCTATGTAAAAAATAAATATGGATGAATACATCCAACTAACACACCCAAACAAAATGGTTTGTTTTTATTGATCCTACAAATCGAGTCAAATAGTTCGTAAATTAAAATGTATTGGATGTACTTGTCCATAAATTAACCTGCATTACTAAAGAATAATTTATAAACACGACTAGAAAACTTACCCAATATCATAGTCAAAGCTAAAAATCGTAAAATAGTCCACATTACTTACAAATTGTAGTACAAGCTAGGAATGATATAAAAAATTAAAACATGTTCTATAATGCAGATAAAGTTTGTATTTATCTATATGGGAAAACCTTTTCATTATAATAGTCACCTGAAATACTAATCAAAATACTTTACATCAATATTTACGATTGTGTTTAAGTGCTACTTTGAGACAAAGGTAAAATAATATTAGATTATTTTACCCTAAGCAATGAGCACACTGACTAAGTGGTCGGTCTTATCTTGACTGTTTTGATGGTGATGAGGGGGCTTGGGTTTTTAGTATTTTAGCAAATGATAAACATTTTTATGGGTAATATCATTTCGAGTATTTTGAAATATAGTATTGTTACAATCCGACACCTTAGCTCAGTAGCTCAATTGGTAGAGTGTATGTATACTGAATTAAGGGTCTTGGGTTTGATTACCGGCATGGCCGAAAAATGGATTATTGGTGAAATATGGGTTTACGCTTTCGCATCGATAAATTAACGACTGGGACTGGATGCTGTGCTTGTCCTAATCTTAAGTAAAATTATAAACCATTTGAAGCTACGACAGGCCTAGCAAGGCGTTACTGGAAAATATGTGGATTGAATAAAAACTTACCCAGGCCACAGGCTGGGAACAGTAATGGATGTAAAAAAAGAATTGATACAAATTAATTTTATGAAATTAAGCCAATTATATATTTGTTCAACGTACTCTATTTTTAAAATCTTATAATTGAGAAAGTTCATAAATATGACATGTACTATATTGTTATATCTTTGAGGCAGTAATTATTTGGTTGCCTTCATAACCGTTACTTAGAAACAAGACGGCGTCTCCCTACATTATCAAGCACAATGATGTTGGGTTTTTCTGCCACGTACTCTTTTTCATCTTCTTCCCTTTATAAACGACATATGTCATATGTCGGACCGCTCTTGAGTTCCGATAATATTTTCAAACGACTTGGTCTAGCGCTCAGCACAACGCAGCTTCATCCAGTAGTTCTTCCAGCTCTTCGACTTGCTATACGGGAAGGATCTTGGTACCATAACCGCTATTCAGCTTATATATAGAGAAGGTTTTGGATCAGGCCTCCATTGAGTGGCTGGGATCCCACAAAGATGGATTATGGCTTCTCGGCTAGTGAAGCGATCCGTCGCACGTCTTTCTCTAACTTTTCTGGCCCTCCTCGATGTGTTACGTATCTAAACATTTTCGATTGTGATGAAACCAATCGTCCGCGATCATATTAATAAGATTCATCTCGATGACTTTACGTATCATGAACAGTTCTACCGACCAGTTTGTCGTGTACACTTTTCAAAAAACATCCAAATGTTTACAGATGTGAACGATATCACTGACTTTAAACTTGTTTGATGTAAGAGCGATCATTTTGGCATGCAAATGGATGGTACGTAAAATACTATCATCCTTAAAATCTATTGATCTCATCTTTATAGTGGAGCATAGGCGTGCGCAGGGTGTGACTAATGGGGGTGCCAGCCCGGAAGATGAAGGGGTAGGGTCAACCCCCCTCTCACTCCTTAAATATATTTTTAACAGTTTAAATAAACTAAAAACAAGAAATAATCAATGTTTTATTTTATCAATTAAAAAACACACATTACAATACCATCCGCCTGTTGAAAAGCACCGTTTTTTAAACTCTTCAATAATTTACTCTATGTCCATGACCACAGCCAGCCTTTGTTAGATGAATGGAAAAAGGAGGTTTTGTAGCCGGTCCTATCACATTGTTGAGTGAAGTTAGGATTTCACTACTGTCAACTTGGAGAAGCTCCTCTCACACGTGCAGCAGGCTACTGGTATTGTGGCAAACTTTGTCATGATTACAAGCCTTATTTCTACTTCCAGTTCTGATAGGTCTACGTCAAACTCCGTGGAAAGAGTTTGAAAAGGTCCGGCTTCCAACTTGTTATCAGCTAGGTTCAGACTCATAATATTGCCTGTAGCATAACTTACCTGCTTTGTTTATTGACTAAATTTATCATTCAAAGCCTGTATGAGGGTGTACAAAATAGTGTACAATATAAACAGCTTGATAGTGTCCTTTTTTTTTATCTTCAATGGGAAATGCAGTTTTTGGAACGTTGCCAGTTGAACCGAAACCTTTCACTTCTTTGGCAAAGGTACCTCGATTCCCAGCCGGTCACATGTGTCCTTGGCTCTTGAATAAATAATATAAAATTAGGTCCCATCATTTCTCAGCTCTACTAAAGAAATAGCCAAACTTAGCACTTTTTGAATTGCCTGGCAAGGGTCATTGTCAGCTGACTGCAGCGTTTTGCTAATTTTAACCACCAGTTGAAGAATTGGATGCATGATCTCCAAACTAACGATGGATTTAAATGAATTTATTTGTAACAACATTCCTTTTCCTTTTGTTCTTACTTTGGAATTCGAAGTGTCTTCAGTAGTCTCCTCAATGGCCTTGACAATTTAGTTGAACCAATATAGAACCACAGAAACGGCTTCCGATTGGCAAGCTCAACGTGTTTCTGATAGTAATTTTTTATTCTCAATTTAGAGTGTGTAGTCTTAACGATGTATTCATAGACAACGGCTGCCTTCAATATAAATCTATTATCAATTAGATTACTCCAAATAAATCGAATATAAATTTGATTTCCTTATGTTTTGCGCAGGCACTTACTAGTGTTAGGTTTAGGCAATAAGAATAGCAGTGCACGTACAGGCTGGAAGGATTAATTTATTTGCATATACTCTGTACACCGGTTAACTGACAGGACATCGCTGATGCTCCAGCAAAGCACACAAAGACTACATATTTCCATATTTCAAGGTTTTCTTACATTGTTTCTACTTTACTTTAGTTCAACTTCTTTTGCATGATCTAGTTGAGTATCAACAGCTTGGTTTTTCATGAAACTTTCCCAACCAAACTTGATCTATGGCACTTGGTTTTCTCATTTTTTTTCAAGAATCTTTCTGGTGCCTTACGCCACGAAGAGAATCCTGTTAAAATAAAGGTTTCATCTATGAGCCCACAAGTTGAACTATTGTTCATAGAAAAACACCTGTAAGAAAACAGTAGGCCACATATTTTGGAATACTATATTCCAAAAGTTTGAAGTCGTGATAACAAGAAGCGTTAAAGGACCTACTGACTACTAGTGGGGTGCCCGGAACCCCCACTGAACACGCTTATGTAGTGGAGTGTACTGTTATAGTATATTTATAAAGAATCGATCATTTTGATAAATTGACACGATCCTCTAGATGTGAATCTTGTCAATATCATATTCTTAAGTCTTTTATTGAATAATTCAACGACACTCACCTTAATTTTGTTATGTGTGAGATACATATTAATTATCTTTCTTGCCATAATATCTTTTATATCTGCGTTATAAGATTCGGTTCTAATAGCAGCCCACATATGTCGTACGGGAGGTAGACTCTGATGTAATCTGTTGAAGGACATGCGTCATAGCCACAGTGACGTTCTTAGCCATCTTAGACTTTACGGGTTCAGCTCAAGCCTGTTTGGAATACACGTCAATAATGGTGAGAAGGTACTTCTGTAATCTATTTGATCTAGAGTATGGTATCATCTAGATCAGATTGGTCTACAGAAACTCGTTCAATCCTTGTACGCTAACATGTATTTTGGTAAAACGAAGTCTTGCGAGAGATGATGATGAAATGTGTGAAAATTTGAACTCTTCTAAAGATAATTTCTTTTTATACTCCCATATTTTGTTTGACAATTGTGTGTGTAGGTGTATACAAGTATATTTTACCATAGGAAAAAAAAATGTTGGTATTTTATTTTGGTTAGTACGGAATATACAGAATCTATAAATATTGAGCTTATCATATAACTTGTGGTCTCCCATTGAATTGATGTTACTCCCGCTTTCACCCAGGGGGCTATAGAATAAATGAATCCACAGAATTTTCAGCTTAGGCTCGGACGTGTATACATGTGACTTTAGTAGACCTCCCACCTTATCATTTGTCATTCATCCCTTTGTCAAGCTTCAAATTCTGTGCGGCAGGACACAGGAACAATGACACGAATACCTGTAGATTCGGACCACTCAAGTAAGGAAGAATCGGGTAAGTGGGGTGGGCTTCCATCCCATTGGGGAATTTCCCTCAAGAGTACCGGGATGGGGGTGTGTGGGGTCAAATAAGGCTGGTGGGGCAAGTAATAGAGTGGAAACTCAAATGCCCTGACTGCCTTTGTAATAAACAACATCACAGTAAGGTGAACGGTAATGATCATGAACAATCATGAACATGTACAATCCGTATTTAGGAAGGTGGGGAAAAAACATGATATCCCTTATAGATTTAGATTAAAGTAAATAAGGTTGAGCACTTTCAGGGCAAGCAAATTTTATTAAGATCATGAGTTATAAGACAACGCAGCCACCTTCGACTCGGTAGTTGGCTTATTGCTGCCATTTGTACAATTATTATAACTGTACGGGATTGCATATTAATGAATCAAATAGCCAAAGCTATTATTTATCCACAGCTATTATTTATTTGTTTTTACAAATGGCAGCAATAAGCTAAACTCTGCCTTGAAATATGAGTGAAGAATGACCGTGTGTATGGGACGGTTCCTGGATAGCTCAGTGGTAAGAGCATTGACGTACTAAGTCAAGGATCTCAAGTTCGATTCCCTTGACCAAGTATCATTTTTAAATTTTCAGAATATGATATCTATATGGAGTAATCTTCACTAAAAAGCATAAATAATAGCTTTTGCTATTTGATTAATCTATTTTAGGCTAAAGGTATATTTTTAATAAAACTATAAAATAGTAAATTAAATACGATGGATAGACGAATTTTTTTATTATATTATCTCATATACATTATGCTACATATATAAATATAACAATAAAATCATTCAACTAGATTTGAAAATTATGGTGTTCAAACTGTGTGCTTCAACGTCAATTTCAACGTCTCCCCTTGTTGAGTGTCTAATGATAGCTGAGGTCGATTCATCGCTCCTGAAATAAGTTTTAAATGTGTTGCATAACATATAGAGGGAAAACCATTTTAATACCTCTATCAGTTGTATGCAAATATATTATATAAGTAATCGGAAGTAACATTTTATAAAAAAAATAATAACACTTGTGCGGTGAGTACTGTGAATTAAGGACGCCAGTTTTTTTGGGGGAAATATTCTCACATTACAGTATTTTTTTTAATAAGACGGCAGTTGTGAAAATTCAAGACCACTTAAAATTCCTCTATTATCTTAACATTTTATATTGTGACTATAAAGTGACTTTATTTGATTTAGACTAGATATATGTTTCTAGACTGTTATTTTGATCTCAGAAGAGCACCATTTAGCGTGAAAAGTTTTTTTTATAGACACGTCTTACTACCTGTTCAGGTTTTACGCATATATTATAATTAGCCTGACGTACCTTACTTTGTTTGGGTGTAAAAATTTAAAAAAAATTTATGGTGAAAAAATATAAAGGAGAAAAAGGGCTAACAAGTAAATACACACATTTCTTTACATTTTTCATCACTTTTAAGCCACCCCTTTCACTCCGTTAAACTACCTCTTTCACAATTTTTTGCACTATTTGACCTTTCCCCCCTTTTTTACTTTTTGTCACTGTTTGCACTTTTTATCCTTTTGGAAATTCTTTCTTTTTTCCCCCTTTCACTTTTAATCCTTTTATACTTTTTTACTTACTACAGTTTTATCCTTAAAACAGTATTAGAATGACTTTTTAACATTTTTGCACTTTTTACACCGTTTTACATGAAGTAACTAAGTCTGCCCAAAATAAATATTCTAGAGTAAAATGGTTAAAAAGATCAGACAGGGTAAAGTTTAAACCCCACAACATTAATAAAAAAATGTAAGTAATAGAAAAGAATGATTAAAATTGTAGGAATGGGAAAGGTAAAAATATTAAAAATGGCAAAAATTAACCTAGTAAAAATAAAAAGGTGTATGAAGGTTAAAAGGGGTAATAGCCACACAGAAAATTGGGGTTGTATAATAGTTATATCAATTTCTGAAATCGTATACAAAAGCAATCGAACTTTTTAAAAACCTCATCTTACGTGACGATATCCAATCCAAAAATCAATCCAATATGAAATAAACTGTACGTTACATTCCATATAATTTTTTGCTCATTTTTCTAAATGAAACGAAATAATATTAATTGTTGCGGGGATATCATTGACGAAAAAGCACCATTTTACATCAAAGAAAATAATTAGATAATGTATGCAAATTTTTACAGAAGCATATTGAGATAAAAAAAAGAACACCATTGCTCACCAAGGTATAAGAGGTAATCTACCCATGTTTGATGGAAGTATAGTGGGTAACCATTGGAAAAATACACCGTTATTGGACCTGACAAGAATTCAAACCTCAATCTCCCCATCATCAGCAGGAAACATAGTTGAAAAGTAACTTAAATCTTGACTATTTTATAAAAACTATAAAAATTAAAATGTATGGTTTTTAACTCTAGATAAGCTTATTAATATATTTTACCTCCATTTGGGCATACACAATATTTTAAATAACAAACAACTTCATAAATATCTCGGGAT
The DNA here is from genome assembly GCA_902151425.1 of Timema shepardi. Lineage (NCBI taxonomy): Eukaryota > Metazoa > Arthropoda > Insecta > Phasmatodea > Timematidae > Timema > Timema shepardi. The sequence continues at coordinate 104,974 of CABFVX010001901.1, read as the reverse complement.
TTCTGGACGCCTGCAACACGTCTCACAGTTCTAATAATTGGTTAACTTAAACATTTATTTTAATATATAAATAAAGTTAGGCTAAATCTGATGCTTACGTGCTCATCAATATCACAACCGTGTTTCCTTCAGGGGTAAGGAAAGCGATATTGCTAATTCCACCATCGTCCTCGGTTTCCAGTCCGATGTGAACAGAGCCGGGAGGTACGAACTTAGAGAAATGGGCTAGAGCGTAGAACAGAGGTTGTTTGTAGAACTCATCCGCTGTGGCGTTCACGATCACTGGTGAGTCAGCGGAGTTGCCCATCCAACTGGGACCTCCTTCCACGCTTAGAGCTAGGTTCCATTCGATCCATCCAACCACCCAGTTGTTGGTCGTCTTTATTAAACACAAAGTTCATTCAATAAGCTTAAACTTTTTTTTAACAATTGATAATATCAAACTTGATAGAACATTGCCTCCCCCCATGCATTTTACCACCAATTTGGGCTATACGAAATTTTAAATACGCTAATATGAAGAAGGTAGAATCTACAAAAAGTGGTCAGACACCTTAGCTATCAGTAGTCCGTCTGTAAACTGATCTAAGGGCCCCATGTTAGATTACAAGAAAGGCCAAAACATTTATCATCGTTGATGAAATGTGGGTTTACCTTTTCACAGTGNAGGGGACAGCTATAGTAGGTAGTATCAACAATGCAGGAGGGGACAGCTATGGTAGGTAGTATCAACAATGCAGGAGGGGCCGAGTGTTGTGTCTGTCTAGATTTAGGTTGGGCTATAAGTCGTGTACTTAATATAGTCAATCGGTTTAGAAATTGCAGGTTAAATACCTCAAATATACATAAAAAAAATACGGCCACATTTGATTGGAAAGAGAAAGGAAATTCTTTTAGAAATAACCCCACAATGACCCCCCTATATCTAGAGCTTCAATTTCTGCATCATCAGTTTTCCAGACTAAACGAGCTTTAAATTTATATTAACATACTCACCTACGTGAGTATATAACTTCCTAGTATATTAACATTTTACCACTATAAATAACATAGTTTTACTGTATATAATTTGTACAAGATCAACAGTTCTTTAATCTTAATAAAGTGTTATAGCCATATCTTTTTTGCATTATTGATTAAAATTGTTTATATTTGTTTTCGTAATGTTATCTGATTTTCATTCTATTAATCAAGCCTTAGCTATTTAAGCACACATGATTAACTCACTTCCAAGATACTTGATGCGTAACGCTCAGCTCTGCTCCAATCTCCAAGTATGGGCTCAATGACTCCATTAGCTGAAAAAAGGAGTATTTATTTATTGCCTTGTCCCCAATATGATCACTCTGAGCAAAAAAAAATATTTAATTTACTCACATATAACAAATTCAGTCCTTCTTAAAGCCGTAGTGTAGGTAACACGAGTTAAGGGCATTCATTTTGGCGTTTTTAAATAAAAACAATTTTTGTCAAAATAAATCAATATTTCTCCAGTAGAAACATATTTATTTATCTGAGGTATTTAACGTGCACTTTTTGAGCCAATTGATAATATCAGCACACAAGCATTTCTAAGAGCGAGAGTGAAAGGGTCTACCAATTTTAACGGGAAAGGTATTTATACATATCTTCCAAGATTCTTTTACAGACCACAATTGATATGGGACCAACGGCTTTACTTCCTCTCCAAAAGATTCTGTGCTACGGATGCTAACAGCTCTAGAAATATCCGTTGACCTCGACTGGGTTAGATCTCCTAAACATTGGGTTCTAAGGTGAACACCTCACCCGAAGACCACAGTAGAAATAGAGTTTATTTTTAAACATGGTGACCTCAACAGTTTTTGTATATCTGTCAAGGGTGTCCTAGAATTTAATGAAAACATTTCTCTTAACTTGAAAAGTTTATCCTCTAATGCTATTATGCTAATGGCAGATGTTCAAGAACTATTGAGGTCACCACGCGAATAAATCTAAACTCTCCGAGTATGTTTGTACCGGATCAATATTTTATTTGTTCTGGCAAAAAGGTTTTTCTTTAAAAACTGCCAAAACATTGCCCTTAAGTCTCATTCCCAACATTACTATCTTAAATAGTTAAATTTTAATCGTCTATGTTCCTTTATTAAAAGGACTATAAATATTTGGCTGTCGCCTTATACTTACTAAAAATGCATGCTTCTGTGTAGAGAAGGAATTTATCTGGATATTGTTCGTGAGCTTGCGTCAAGACACTTGCATCAGAATTGGAATCTTGATACCAATGCACAGCCATTCCATCAGAAAAGCTGTTTACACTTTCGTTACCATACCACTGAAACAAGTAGGTGTTAAAATCAATTAAAATTATTGATAGTGTAATATAGTTAAATAAATTACAAATGATAAAATTGTAACTAGTAAAAATATATAAGCATATTTAATTTATTTAAAAGAATTTGAAATTTTTATTTTTTAAATCATGAAAACATATAATTATTTTGAACAAGTTAACAACTTGGTTGAAGTTTTTTAAATATCATTATTATTATTATTATTATTATTATTAATAAAAAAAGACAATTAATAATAATAATCGACTTTAATGGCGAAGTTAAGGCTATCATCTTTTCTTACACTTAACCAATACAATTAAAATGAAGTTTATTAAAATAATATATATAAAAACACACAAAAGGTATAAAAACTAGTGCTAAAATACAGAAGGATTACTTAATATGAGAATGCACCCACACCCACGCACACACACAAAAAAGGTGTGATTACATCTCACACTCCTCAATCTCACAATATTAATATCCACGTTAAAATATTTTGTCCTGTATTACAGTAATTATCTCTTAGTAGTGTGTATAATAATTTAGCTAACATAGATAGATAACTGGACTTACGTCTTCAGCCCATTCTTCCACTTGAGTTCTTTGGTCATCTAAGATCATTAACACTATGTCATCCAGTCCAGCGGCCTTTAGTGCGGGGACAAAGTACCCAGCTGTCCAATCTCGGAGTTGCTCTGAGGTCCACCCCATGCTGTTAAACCCTCCATTTGTAGTCCCGTGACTGGGCTCGTTCTGAGGGGTCAAACCCCAGAAATCTACACCTTGTTCCGCGTAAAGCTGCAGAAACCTGCGAGTTATTCAAACAATGCCATTATTTAAGATTAGTGGTCATTCTTATTCTTCATTAAGCATAAAGTTTAATCGTTTATTGTATTTCTTAAAAGCCCCCATTGTAATATTTGCGAGCTATTTGAATCGTTTACAAAATATACACGAATGAAATGTAAATAAGAATATTATCTCCAGTCCACTTAAATTATTTACAAACAGTTTGAATGTGAACGTATCCAAACTTTATTGCCAGGTTACATCACGAGTATTTCGACAGTATATTATTTAGAAGAACTCACTTTACATAGTAGTTCGCATACGTCTCGTAGTATTCTGGCAGCAAGTGGCTAGCTCCACTAGATTCGATTTCCTTCATCCAATCAGGAGCTGACCACGGGGCGGTGAACACTCGAATGGGGTTGGGACTAAGCTGCTGAGCGCGTTTAATATTTGGTATCTGCAAACAATCCAAGGAAAGCTATTTAACTTTAAATATTAGACTGAATCAGGACTTATATTTTGGGTGAACTTTACAATAAACATGAGAAACAATCTCCTATAAGCGCGAGAATTTGAAAAGTCGTTAGATCAGCTATATAAAGTAGATGTTCCCTGGTCAAATCTGATTGATTTTAAAAGAAAAGTTCTCTAACTTTACATTTTGTATTAATAGCCTACTATTATATTATTAATATAAATATATAAACAATTAATAAAAATAAGCCTTAAGAAGCAAAACTTTCTTAACTTAGATAACTATCATGAAATGTAAAACGATCATTTATTTAATTGCATTATATTAATTTACAGATATATGCATGATTTTAACTAAAACATATCACAACCTATTTTGCAATATAATAAATGTGTCAAATGTATATTTTAGTGTTGATTTCACCTTATATACATAATCTTCTTCTGTAAGGTTGAAATATTGGAGCGTGCTGTCACCAGGGTGGTCATCATCATAGGCATAATAATGGGTTGAGAAATCACATCCTCCCAAAGGAACTCTAATAAAAGTGTATCCGATTCCGTCAGTACCAAAATAAGATCTGAAAAAAACAACAACAGTATATATATACTGTACATATTGTAATAAAAAATTACATATATAATAATAAAATAATAAAAGTTTTAAAAGAAAAAATATATTTTCTTTATCTATATGATTTGTGTTTTTGTTGGGCGCCACCCCTGGTATCTAGGGGAAAAATAATAATCAAAAGGAACAATACATTTACCTCGGCTATAAACTCAGTGGCACAACGACTCTCAACCTCGAGACCACTGGGTAAACTTAAAACTAAAAAAGAACATGAACAATTTAGATTAAAAAAAAAATGGATTGTTGAAAAAAAATGTGATTAGGGCTACAAATAAAAATAAATGTATAAAAAAACAATTGTTGGCACTTTATGAATTTATTGTGGTTTCCTTTTTGTCCACATCCAAATCCTACCTATGGAATTCCGGTTAATTATAATTCTAATTTAATAAAGTTTAGCACAGTATTGTTGAGACCAAAAGAAGAGAAAAAAAATATATATATACAATCAATAAAATTAATAATTAGACATAAAATAACATGTTAAATAATTCTTTGTGTTAGTCTGTTCTGCTGGAAATAAAAGAGTTCTGGTTTATTTAGGAAAAAGAAAAGAAATGATTACAATAATCAAAAGTTGAAGAGTTGGTTTGACCTCACCCATACTGAAAACACCATCTTCATAAATTTTGTTTCACTTGAAATTCTTCCACAATTTGAATGAGCCTAAACATTGTAGCTCTTACACACTCTCTTAGCTTCCTTTATTTACTAACTTCACTTTAATCTTTCACTTTTTAACCACTATAAAATTACTTTAAATTGGGAGCCCACATTCATTTGGCTCCATCTTGGACCACCAAACTAGGAAGAACTCTCTCCACTCAAAACCTTCTAATCTTTTTTCAAATTTAAAAATGTTCTATTCCAAGTCCAAAGAGAAAACAAACTATATGTAAATAAAAGCGAAAATGAATTGTTGGCTATAGACTAGGGAGAGAATAAAAATGAAATGTAGGTTTAATATAAGTATTTAAATATAGCCAATTGAATATGAATAATGTTTTTAATAAAGAATTAAATGTATATTTCCTTCTGTCAAAATTTGAACAGCCCGCTTGTTTTTTCTTCCTTCCTTCTTCCTTTCCAAATCACGAGGTCTACTCATTCGTTTGATAGCACTGCGCATGCGTTAAAACAAATATTTCCGGCAGTGAATATTAATACAAGAGTCAATCACACTTCTTAAAAGAATAATTAACATGCTTAATAAAAGGTAAGTGTTCTTCCTTAAATCAAAATTCCTTATTTAAATTATTTAAAACAATGTTTTACGTTGTTCCCTCCGTCCTTTTATTTAATTTAATATATGTAAACATTGTCATTAGTCAGGCAAGCAACCAGCTGGTGAAATTCGAAGATTTCACAAGAAATTAAATTAGAAATTGCTCACAAAAGTAGAAAAAAATAGGGAAATACAAGGTAGGGGGGCAAATAACATCATAATATTGTACTGTACAATTATTTTTATAAATACAAAAGGGGTCTCTCAAAAAGATTTCAATAACTTAATTAGGGGTTTGTAAGATTAGTAAGCAAATCTAAAATAAAAATGGGTTCGATTTGCAACGGTTGCCCATCTATTGGTGTTTGAAGTTTAACTATGTGGCTGCAATAAGTTGATGTATATTCTAATTTTAGTAGGAAGGTTAATGCATTTTTCAATCGGAATTTTCCAGGAAGTAAGGTTTGATCAAGGTGGTCCAGTTAATTGGCCAGCCAGATCTTTCACCTTTGGACTACTTTCCGTGATATCGCATTAGGTCCCAGGTGTATGCCTTGAGGTCAAACAGTGGGGATCAGCTTCCGAGTCGAATGATAGATACCACTGCTCAAATAATAAACGATAATTACTATGTGATGAAGGATATTCCTTCAATCACATAGATAGCCAAGCTATTAATTGTTAATTAGGATAGGCATTTCGAAAATATAGAGTGATGGCCTTTTAAACTTAGGACACTTGTAGATAGGCAATCATTAGAAATAATACCAATGTTTGATATTTTTGACAAAAATTATACACAAAACATGTGGATGGGCTATTAACAGCCAATTATAGATAACGATACTAATTAACTGTGACTACTGTGAAAAAAATACATGAATATAATAACGTTTTTATACATATATTAAACAAACAAAAGATAAAGAAGAGATGATTAAAATTATATATGTATATTGGATGCCACTCCTAGGAACTAGGAAAAAACATCCTTTGGTGTAGCTAACTCTGACAGTGGTACGATGACTCTTAACACTCGAGACCACTGGGTGTGCTCGGGAACGTTTTCAGGATGACGCATATGTTAATAATAATTACACTACCTTACCTACAATAATGGTGTTCTGTAAATCTCTACTAGAGTTCAAGGAATACTTAAAATAAAATATAAAAAATTGCAATATAAGGGATCACTGAATTAAATATTCTAATTTAAACTACAATAAAAAAATTGAAACTTTTTTGGGTTATTATTTTTATTGTTTCATTGATACGACACCCCAATCCTACCTATGGAATTCCAAATAAATATAATTTTTAATCTTATAGATAAAAATATATATTACAACAGCTAATTTTTAACAAAAAATAATCAGTTAAAAATATTATTGTTGACAAATAAACAAAATAAATCATTGAACAATAGTTATATTAATAATTTTGTAGGAATAAAATATTAATTGAGTTTCTATAAGAAGTAAAGTGTCTGAATGTTTTTAATTTATACTGGAAGACTGATGTGTGTGTGTGTGTGTGTGTGTGAGAGAGAGAGAGAGAGAGAGAGAGAGAGATAAATATTTAAAGATAAAGCTTTGGTTGGATCTCACCATCTCCATGTTGAAATAGCACAAATGTCTGAAAATTGGTTTCCTTTTCTTAATTTCAACTCCTCCACAGTTTATGGAAATAAACAGTCTCTAGTTATTTCTCACACATACAGTTTTCTATGGATATCTTCATATCAAACTTTAAAACTATTTTTCACTTTTTAAATCCAATTTAGTTGGGAGCCACACAGGTTTGGTTCAATGTTAAAATGACGCCGAGGAAGAAGACACCAATCTTCTTCAAAAATGTTCCAGGAATAAAATTGAAAAATGTTATATATTTTTTCCAAGTCCAAAGAGAAAACTTATACATCAAAACAAAATATAAAATGTTGGTTATGGAATATGAATGAATATAAAATAAAATGCATTTTAAATGTAAAGATTGAAAATACATGTCAATAATTATGAACAATGTTTCTTAAAATAATTTAAATGTTTATTTCCATCTGTCAGAATTGAAATGTGTGCTAGTTTGGAAGTATTTACATCAATTTCTTTTCCTATTTTATAATTACTAGACACGCCACTCACTTGCTTAATAGTCCTGCGCATGCGTTGGAATAAAATGATGTCCGACATTGAAAATAAATAAATAAAAGTCAACAAACTTCTTAAAAGGATAAATATGTTTAATGAGGAGGTAAGTGTTCTTCCATTATTCAAAATTCTTTATTTCAATTATTTTAAACAGTGCAAGATGATCTTCGGTTTTATTGTGAATGGATATAAATAGTATTATTTTGTCACGCAGGGCAACACAGTGCGCTATGCTGCGGATGAACTTTGAAGTACATAATTTAAACAAAAATTAATTGTAAAATACTGACAAATTAGAAAAATATAAGAAAAAACACGTGTGGTGGCAAATCATTTTACACTACTATACTATAAAATGAGGCGAATAAAAACTTTTGAGCTAGATTTAAAAGGCTTTGATGGGATAACATTTTATAAGAAGTAGAGGGTAGCATATTTACCTACACATTACACATACTATATACCTAATCGCGACGTTTCCTTACGGGGTGGACAACAAACTTTGCATATAGCTAAAAAAAAACCTCCGTAATTAATCTATCCTCACTAACTTTCTCCACACTTCCTTATGCTTGCTTACGCCCTTTGCTTCAACAACATCCATACACTGAGTCATACATGGTCTTTTATTCTTAAAACCCTTAATGTTTCTCTTTTTCACACATTTTTCTACAACATTTAACCACGTAATATATGGTCTTCCTCTTACTTTTGATTAAACAGTCCTCCTTAATATCATTTCTTCATCATTCGATCAACACTCATCCTCTAAACATGCCCAACCCAGCCTAAGACACTTCTTTCACATTTACCTATTAGATTTCCTTTCAAATTATATTTTAATACAAATAAATTTTACTCTCTCTTTGTTAAATTTATTAAGATATATTAAATATTTGTTTTATTTAATTGATGAATCCTTTTACGTTAATAATCAAATTCATGCTTGTAGTTTTTCCAACCACTTTTAATTTAGTATTTAAATACTATAACTATATACACTTATGTTTGTAATATAAAAATAAAACTATCAAATATTTTTAATAGATAAGAAATTGTTTATTTATAAAAAGGGATTACTATCTTTCCAAATGGTCGTGTCAATAACATGTTGTCCATCTCCTCAGTTCAGTTGGTAGCACGTCTGATTCTATTCCCGAGATGTCAGAAAAAATATCATTGGTGAAATGTGGGTTTCCCCTTTCACAATGATCAATTAACCGCCGGGGGTTGGATGTTGTGTTTGTTCTAGATTTAGGTTTGTCAGTGCTGATGTATAAGGATTTGATTCAGTAAGTGCAAGTTAAGTACTTCAAATAAATGAAATGAAATGAAATCATTTTGGCCACTAGATTTATAAAACCTTAAATATGGTCTAATTTTTTACTTCACGAATCTAAAAACGATATTAGTCAAAGTTTTCTGACTAATATTATCTTTAATATTTTACGAGTATTTAGTACTCACCTAAGTACTAGTTCATGGGCATCATTGCTGAGTGATGCAAGATTAATAGTTGCAGAATCAGTAGTCGCACCACCGAAGCCAAGCATAGTCTGGTATTTTACATCTGGATCTACGGTAAAGACAATATCTCCATCCACTGGAAAAATTATAGGTACATACATTTTCCCATTAAATGTACTAGGTATGGATAGTTTGTATAGGTCACACATCCTGGAAAATTAATAGCTTACTATCATTATTAATCGTATTAATTTGTTTACTGATATGTTACTAATATAATACTGCTTGTCGAGCATATTGCTTTAAGATTCTCAGTAACTAAACAAAATGGTTTCAGAAGAATGTTAAAATAATGGAAGAACCAAGCCATATTAGATCTTGATAAATTTATAAAAGTGAAATTTGTATTATTTCTTCGCTTCTCTTTTTTTCACGGGTAAAAGTTCCAAGATTGAATTATGGTCTGTGGTAGGGCCGTAGCCACGGGGGAGGGGGGAGGTGGGTTTAAGTATTTCGGGAGTTCAAACACTTTCCATTGAGAAATAACTGTACACTAGAACAATAACAATTTAATGAGACGAGAACAAAATCGGCTCCATTAGTAGGTAGATTCCATTTATAAGCGATATTTGTAAGTCTCTTATTTAATAACTTCTTCCCTGGAGTTTAAGGTTTGGACAATCTGGGCCAAGCTGTTGGTGTCGATGCGTCATGAATGGTTGAGCGCTGCGAGAAATTCTGTGATTTTTTTTCTAGGCTTACATTTTTTATCGTCCCAATAATATTATTTTTTACTACTTAAGGATACATCTATATGATATTGTATGTTTTACCACAACTATATCACATATTAGGTTATTGTATTGTTAACAAGTTAATTATACCTAATCATAAAACAGATTATTGACGCCCCCTACCAGAACTCTGCGTATGGCCTTGGTCTGTGGAATTATACCTAAATTGGTTTGGAACTTTTTGAACTAAAAAAAAATCGGACGTGTTCGCTTACTAAACCAGAGAGTATTAAAAAAAATAATATTGATTTGGTAATGTTTTGTAAATTGTAAATTAATTGTATTACATTTTACGATAGTCAGCCTTACCCTGGAATGTAGTCGATTCATGAAACTTGCTTCAGCTGCAGTTCTATAAAATATATTAATCATATTCAAATAATTTTCAATTAGCTTTTTGGCGATAATATAAACGTATTTAACAATCAGGCCTAGTATATATTTCATATCAATCCTCCTCACTTTTTGCGGTAAGACGATAGATCAATTTCTATGAGAATAGGGGAATATAAAAATTTAATAATTATCTAATGTTTATTCTAAAAAGATTAACGCGGTAAATATATAATTTTTATTTTTATTTAAATCGTTAGTCTACTAACATCTAAAGTAATATTTATAATTTAAGAAATAGTATCAAAAAACCGGTATTATTTTTACGGATGGTTTTTATAGAATAAGTTTTATAAATAAACTATACATATTAACACTGATTGAATGCTTAGTTAGTAGGGGTATTAATGAAATAAATTAATTGATATGGTAGTTAAAAAATTTAATCTTCTAAATCATATAATAGATCTACCATACCTTTGAGCCGAACATTAGTAAATTATATGTTTTATTAAAATAATAAAGATAAATCTGAAATATGTAATAAATATCACGTTTATAGGTATATTTATGTCCAGTTTTGTGACGAATGTTAGACTATGAAGTAGATGATGTCTTACAGGTAGAACTGGAGAATTCCATTGTCATGGACAGGAGACGGTGGCCAGACTTAGACGAGACGTAGTGTGCCAAGTTTTTGCCAGTCAATTGGTCATCCGACAACTCTGCGGCGAAGTCGCAGTACGTCGCATTACACACGCATACAACGCTGCCATGACCGTAGTCCTTACGCACACATTGCTGTGCCTGTGCAAAGGCTGTGTGGGCAGACAAAACATTCTCGGTCAACGATAAATAGCACACCTTAGAGCACGTGTGTTGTCTATTCTAGATTAAATACAAAACAACCATATAACAAAGTGTCATTTTACCACTTAGTATAAGTGAACAAATTCAATGGAACAGGGCAAATTTACTTTATGTTCAACGAGAATCTGTAGAAACCTGTAGAAAAACGTGAAACATGATTTAGCTACAATAATGACTTTAGGCAAACATACCAAATATGAAGTTTGTGTGTGGTAAAAAATTAATGTATTAAGTTGGACGCAAAGCCCAAAAACGGCCAATAGACAGTTTCTTTTACTCAATCCTAGAAATTGACGTTTTAAAATGATCAAACCCCGAAGTTATATTCAATTTTTGAATTTGGCTGCCTTCAACCCTAGGTTTGTGCGATTACTAAATGACCAAATACATGCTGGGTTAAGTTAATTTAGTCTTCAATAAAACAAATTTAGCCAGGTGGTCTTGATAGCTTAAAATAAATTGGTAATATTTGTTTGGTTCTGTTTGTATATCGATGATATCCACTTTTTGCCCTCTTGAACTCATGTTGTTGCTCAAAATTGGGCATGCGCCAACTACTCAGTCTGGTCGAGAAACGAACTAAGATATTATTTCAAAATGTTATTTCAATCTTTAGTCATTTAGCAACAGCACAATACTAAGTTTGGCTGTTTGGAGACGGCCAAAGCCCTAAATTAAATGGAACTTTGGTCTTTGGTCACTTTAAAACGTACATTCCTAGGATTGAGCCAAAAACCCATCCTATGGCCGTTTTAGGGCTTTGCGCTCAACATATACATCTATATATTTGAATTTCACGTTTTACTAACCTCCAGTATATACGCTTTTAACTATATTAGTCTGGTAGAGATTTATAATTAAAATTACAAGACATGCAGCATAATTTGTCTGTATTAAGTGAGAAACCTTTCAGAAAACCATCCCCAGTAGTTATTGTACATCCTGTCGTGATTTGTAGCTCAATATTCTTGTCACCAACAAATCATACGTGATGATCCTGCTGTTTGATCACCGTGCCAACAGTTTTAATGGTTAAATTTATAAATTTGTATAAAACATGTTATCTTAAAACGATTCTTGAAATACGGTAATCAATTTATATTATCATAAAGAGGAGAAAATTTAATTAATAAAAAAGCATTTTAATGAATAGATGAAGAATTATAATATGTAGATAGAAGATTCTTCCAAAACAGATCTTTATGAATACATCGAAACCCTCCTTTGGTCAGAGCTAGGAACTTTAACCAATCTCCCATTCATAAGAATATTTTATATTTACTAATATCTAGATGCAAATTACAGATTTATCAAATTTAATCAAGAGCTTGTGGCGGGTAAAATTACTTCAATAATTTAATACAAATGTGTTTAGATTTAAACTTGATGACTTAAGTTTTATGATGTATAGTATTTAAAACACTTTGTTGAAAGTATATCAGAATTAACTATTAAGTGACCTAGTTTCTTATCAGCCAGAGGAAATTTATCTGATTTTAAAACTACATAATCAACATACGAATAGCTGAATAAGTTGAAATTTGTTTACGATATAAATAAATAGTGAAATACAATCACACAAACACTCTCATTTTGGGTATTAATATAGTTTTGGAGATTATTTTCAAAAATAGGCTTTGAGTAAACTAATAGTTTTTGAAAATTTAGTCATAAATTAACTACCCATAAATGAGGGTTCACAAAAAAAAACAACCAATTATACATTGTTATTTCTCATGTAAGATATTCCCAAATAATTCATTTTAAGTCAAATTGTTTGTACATTTTCTAAATATTTCAAGTTTTCGGAAAAATTGTGTATCAATAAACTACCCATAAATATGGTTTTTCCCCCAAAACACTGTTATTTGTCATGTCAAACATTCCCAAGATACCCCTTCGTAACCAAATTGTTAAAGGCATTTGTAAAATATATCAATTTCAGTAAATTAACCTTCAACAAATTTTTGTCCAAAAAACAATTATATAGTGCTATTTGTCATGTCAAACGAATTCCGGATATGCAATCTAAACGAAATCATTAGACCCATTTTCGAAAGATATGTAATTCAAAATAATTTCTCGTTTGTAAATTATTCTTAATTGAAGGGTCAAGATAAAAAAAGAACACAAAATTATATTATAAAATTTAGATATTAGTTTAAACAAAATCTATCCAACCGTTTTTGATTCGTGGAGAGGGATAGACAGACAGACATACAGATATACATACATGGGGACAAACAGAATTGAAAAATCCTCTCTTTTTGGTTCGTGTTCGCATAAAATGTTAAGTTTCGTCATAGTATCGAGATTGATTTTGTTTTACGAACACAATACCTTCTCTTAATATAAGAAAGTAAATATTAATATTAATGCAAAATCGTAAGTAATATTACATTTGTTATTGTTTTAATAGTGGTATTTTACCAACTTTCAATTCAATCAATTCAATATCAATTTAGTGAAAGTACAAAAGGTCGTATCATATATTTAAATATATAATTATTTGGTTGCATATTAGTTTCAAAAATGAATTGATTATTTTATTTTTAAATTGGTACTGAGTTAATTTGAGTGAAATCAAATTATAAAATAAACATAATAATTTTAGCTTTCTGTAGGTAACTTGATACTTAATGCGTATAGTAAACAAATTTTACTTAGAACGATATACTTGACAGTAAATTCCCATTAATAGAATAAAAAATATTTGCGGGTGATATGACTAAGCTCTACATAGATCTATAGATCGCTTGTTCATTTTTTAGTGATGACGCAGCTTATCCTAGAATTACTACATGATACCGTAATAACTTAGACCAATATTGGGGTCTAGGCTTGGTTATATGTACAATTTCATAACTCTTGCTATAATTTGGCACCCGCCTCGGTGGCGTAGTTGGCTAACGCGCTTGTTGTGTTGAGCTCGACTGCTGAGGACGGGGAGATCGAGGTTCGAATCTCGGTCGGTTGAACTGGGGTGGTTTTCCCTAATTGGTTTTCCACTCTTCCTCCACGCAAATGCGGATTCACTTCCTCTAATTCAATCATCCCTATTTAATTAGCGTAATTAGTACTTAAAGCGTATAACCCGAACGGGTAGTAAGATGCTGTGCTAAATATTATTATAATAATAATTAGGCTATAAAATATAATTTAAAAATTAATCTTTGTATAGCAAGTAAGCCTACATAAGAGAATATATACAATGTACACAATAACAACATATTAAAAAATACTTATATTTATGTTTTTTATATCAGTGTTTGTAAAAAAAAATCAAATTAAACTTACATAAAATGGTACACGCCACAAATAAGAGCACAAATTTCCACATTGTTAAATGTATATCAATCGAACTATATGATGATATGAAAACATACACTTGGTGAACTCTTTTTTATACATTCATTGGTGTAAAACACGAAGATAAAACTAAGATAGAATAAACAATAGTGTCAAATTTAATGTTTCGTTATCTTCTGCCTATATCTTAAATCTCAAATGGGTTGTTTTTAAAACTGTCAATGAAATATTCCTGATAGATTCAAGTGCTGTACATTATATTTTCTTTTAGTTAAATTGATGATTAACTTGAAAAATGTATATTATCTAAAATGCGAATTAAAACTTTAAAAAATTAACTATGCAGCTAAGACTGTTTATTAACAGGTTAATAATAACTAAGAAAAAAAGTAGTACTAGCGTTATTCTCAAATAAATTAGTACCAGCAATTAAACTATATAGAGAATTTTTTTATGGTTTAGGAAAATAATCCTGTAAATATTTCTCTCTATTTCTCTCTCTCTCCCCTCTTTCTCACACTATATATTCATACATGTGTGTCTGTAGATATTCGTATGCATGTGTGCATTTTATACACATATGTGTATTTTATTGATATATATATTTATAGTGTAGACCTAATATATGTATGTACAGGCGTATTTAAATTATTACCTGTATATATATTATTTATACATATTTCTAATGTGATATAGACATACATATGCAAATACACATACATATTTATATAAATACAAAAAAATATTATATATTCCCTACTAGAGATGGAACGCTCAAATCTTCGATTTCTCAAATCCCTCAAATCCATTGATATTCGAGAGTTTAGAGATTCGTATATATTATACAAATTATGAAGACGTCGACTTCAAATAACAATTTTAAGCAATTATTTGTAAAAGGAGAGCGTAACAAAATCATAAAAAGGCAAAAATTATATTAATATGTTTGATATACTCAAAAAAGTGATCTCTTTGTTGTTCATTACGTAATAATGCATGACTAACAAAATATCGTTTGTAAGTGACACAAAGCCTCAAATTACTTATTTTAAATGTATTATAAATATTTTTACTTTAAAAAATGGTACCTTTTTAAAGTTTTGAATATGGATTCAAGAAAAAAAAGAATTGGGTTTAAGAAATATAAGATTCGATCCATCTCAAATATATACGATATTAATTCTTATATACATATATATTAGATTTGTTAAGTTGTGTTGTACTTTTTTTCTGATTATATATATTATTTGCTTATGCTTCAATAATTTGAACCAATTAATCCCTATAACCGATTAATAACGATTAGCAATCAATATTTAATACAAATTCAGAACTGCATGCAGAATTATTATGGATATATTAATATTCTTAATACATTATTTAACTTCAAAATCAAACCATAGTAGGAATCCAGATGCATTAGGTAACAAGTTGTTTCCTGCCATTCTATTTGAAAAACTTACCCACAAAAAACAATTTTTGCTCTAAAATAATCGTGTCCTTTCGGGAATTTATTATAGTTAAAATCTTAGTAAATATTTAAACTTTTGAAATGACAAACCAGTACTTAGGTTATTTAGATACTTATAGTATGTGTCTGGTTTGAATTGAAATAAGTAATATATAGTAGATCTAAAATATATAATCAATATTATCAATATACATCATTCTTAAAGCTTAGTTCACTATTGTTGATACTGGACAAGCACATATTTTTAAGAATTTAGATATTTTTGTGTGTTACCAAGTGTGAATGCAGAAATAAATCAATCAATCAATCGTCACGATGATCGGCAACTACGATCATTGATGGTTTCCCGATAACAGACCATTTACCATTCAGTAGTATCCACATTAGTACACCTTTTACTTACTTATTTACGTAATCTATGACACTAGTAACTCGAAAGTTATTTGCCGAGTTTCCAAAAGTATGCCACCTATCCCTATCTTGAGCTAGTTATATCCAGTCCACCTCATTACACCCTTTCTCTTTCAGGTCCATTCTGATGTTATTCTCCCACATGTGTCTAAGTCCTCTTCATGGTTTCTTACCATTGGGTTTTACACTTATTACCTTGAACATGGTTCTAAATTTTTGCATTCGCACTGCATGTCCGGCCCACCGTAATCCACGAGACTTGATTATCCTTGTCTTGTGATGAGTATAGATTATGTAACTCATCATTATGAAACCTGTACCACTCTCCACTATCGTCAGGCTTTTTTTTTGGACCATACATTTTCCTAAATTCTGTGTTTCCAAAAACTATATATTTCTTTTTGTTATTTAAGGTAAGATCACAAGTTTCACCACCGTATTGAATAACCGGTAAAACTGTTGTTTTGTAAATTCTGTTCCGAAACCTTAGCTCACTCGGTTGATTATCTTTCTCGGAGCTAATTATCCGATGTTCGATTCCCGGAATGATCGAAAATTTGTTCATTGGTAAAATGTGTGTTTTCCCTTTAAGAATGCTAAACTAATGGATGGGAGTTGAATGTTGTGTTTGTTATGGATTTAAGTTAGTTTATAAGGCTTATGCCGATATAATCAATAGGTTCAGTAAACTCACGTTAAATACATCAAATAAATAAAAATGTATATTCTGAGTTTGTTCATTCCTTGAAAGAAGGTGAGATTTACTGATCGAGTAGTAGCATGCATTTCCCGACTGAATTATTTTCCTAACATCCTTTCTATTAGTGTTATTGCTAACTACAATGTCCCTAACTATTTAAACTCAATAACCATGTAATGTGATATAATGATTGAAACAATCTCTAAATAATCTTCTCTAATCTATGTTTTCTGTGGGATCACATATGTACACCGCTACTATCTATCAGTTGGCTAACGCGTTTGTGTTGAGCTCGACTGCTGAGGACGGGGAGATCGAGGCTCAAATCTCGGCCGGGTGAACTTTTTTCTAAATGGTTTTCCACTTTCCCTCCATGCAAATGTGGGTTCACTTCCTCTAATTTAACCTTCCCTGTTCATAATCCATTAGCGTAATTAGTACTTAAAGCGTATAACCCAAACGGCTAGTAAGACGTGATGATAAATATTATTATTATTATTATTATTACTATCTATCTACATATTGATAGGGACTTTTTAATTTTACAGAGAGGACATATTTTGATCGTGGAAAGTTTTGGGGATTTTTAGTTTTACACAGAGAAAATATTTTATTTGTGAAAGGCTTTGCTCTCCATATTTTGATGATGGATTTAAGCGTTTTATGTGCTCCCAAACTAAAAAAAGAGGAAGTATATATGTCCCAGTCACTGTCTCTATGTGCCTGGAGCTACAACTGAAGTGGTCAAATGTAATTAGTTAAAACTTGATTATTTTCTTTACAACATCGTCTTAGTACCCGTTAGGATTGTACGTATACATTAATTACTCTCACGGAATAGGGTTGAGTAAGGCAAAATTTGAAAAGAGATATAAACTCATTTGCATGGGGAGAGAGTGGGAAACCATTAAGGAAAATTGACCCACAGTTCACCACACTGGGATTCGATTATCAAACTACCCATTGGTGCCAATTCAGTATAACACTATAGTGACGCGATACATCGTGTAACCATGGATGCCATTGTTTAAGTGTTATATGTCAAATGTCATGTCTATGTAATATGTCGTTTCTCGAGTTAGACTCACGATTTTAATTCTATCTCTAAGAATATTATTGAATACTGAATTTTGAAAGTTTTAAATTGATCAAAAACCACTTTAATGATTTTAATTAAAATAAGTACCTGGGAAGTTTCTTACAGAATACACAATACTACATTGATTTTACAAGAACAAATTATTAAAGATTTTTTTACTGAATACATGCATTTTTTAAAAATAAGTCACAAATAATTTTAAATATTTGGTTCAAAATGGATATATAAATATGTTGTATATTTGTTTAAGAAATCTATTTCAGTGTGGTTTATTAATAAATTATATAAACAAAATTGCAATTTAAATTATAACATTTACTCTATTAGAAAGTATATCCTATACAATTATGTCATATCGTTTATTTAAAAGCAACATTTAAGATACTTTTTAAAGTTTTATATTATATGGCTTTTCCGAATTTATTGGCATAGAAACAAGATTTGATTGATTACATACATATTTCTTAATAACATGTGTAACTCATAGTGATTTTTTGTTTTATCATACTTGAACTTCAAACGATTAGATAAATTTTCTAGTGCCATAACTGAAGTAGTAAAGTGAAGTGATTTTGTGATACACTCATTGTTTAGGTGTAGGGCAAAGTTTAACAACCGTAATGAGATCACTTATTGATACCTACACAAATACATGACACTTTCCATCATTTTAATTCATAGGCATTATTAATTAATTTCCTAATGTTATGTTACCTATGGTACCGTAAATATTTAAAATAAGTTTTTCCAAAATATTCGGATGAATAAATAAATGAGGTTTTTGACAGAGGACTTTTACGTACATTTCTATCCTCACTAGATTACCCAAATATACATACTCATCAACATGTTGAATCATTTCTTGATAAACTCAAATAGAGTGGTGTTTTATGTAATTTTAGAGATTGAATCGAATACACATTTATGTAAGTAATATATGGGCTAATTAAATTAATTAAAATAAATGGTATGAAAAAATATGACATATTTCTAACTATTGACGGGTAATTTGCTATTTTGAAGTTTATTGGAAATGGTCTTAACAATTTTGTCAAAAATGTATATATGGGTAATGTTTTATACCATACAAAAATTGGATACTTGTTTTCAAAGAAAATTAAGTTTCTATGTTAAAAATTATAAATTGTTTTTTATAATGCATAGTAAGTACTCTTCACATACAGGCCTACATTTTGAACAAAATCGTAAAGGCCATTCTGATAAATTTCAAATTATCAACTTACATTTAATTATCAAACTATCCTTATATGAATGATTTTTAGATAAACAAATATGCATTCTTATATTTATTGTGTTACTAAAACGCTCTCCAAATACCAATTTCAAACACATGGCTAGTGCCATTTTGGAAACATCTCAAACTATCAAACACCAGTCACTAGTTTGCCATCGTCAATTTTCCTCCTAAACAAGTATGCAGTTGCATGTATCATCACTCCCCACATCTAATTCAATAAAAATCGTCCAAGATTTTTTAGAAGGATTTAGAAGTTTCAAAAATTAGCAATGAGTAGTCTATCCTTAATTTTGGAGCAAGAATCAAAATCAATATTGACTTTGAGGTCTGAGCATATAGCATCTATATATAAAATTTGAACGTAATCTATAACGTAGTTTCAACTAAAGTTCTAGGTGTAGAGAGAGACATAAAGAAGAATAAGACCACATTTTTTGAACACAGCTTAAAACGTCAAAATTAATCATAGTTTTGAGGTAGTAAATGTACAGTACTTCATCTATGTGAGAAATTAAAAGGATTTATTTAGTAGAGAATATCAATGATAATTTATAATTGCACGTAAATGCTCATAAAATACGGCTCAAAATACCCCCTACATTGCTGTCTATTGGTCGCATCCCAATAATGTAAGTTGTTAAATTGTGATCTAAGGTGTTATCTCAATCTGTCTCAATTTTAAACTAAAAAAGAACACAAAGTTAACATTTCTGTAAGACATTGCTTTTTTTTAGTACCGCGTCTTACCCGCTCGGGCTATATGCCTATGTACTAATTACTACTATGAAATCCTCTGGAGCAACACCTGAATTCCTGTAACTAGGTCCTATGAGAGCATAAATTGTGCCAAAACATGTTGTTTCTAAGTCTTCGATGTTAATCATCACTTCAATAAGTATATGGGATTCAATCATTTAAGATAAGGAATGAAAACTTTTATTAAAATTATTACCATTCACATCACGACTCTGTATTTAACAGCTTCAAATAACTTAATGACAAATTTATGTTTGCATCTTGGCGAATTGATATTTTGACAATATAATTGGTCTACTTTACAAATACATATAACAATTCATTATTGAAGTAAAAATATTCAACAAGTCTGAATATTAATGCATTTAAGAAATTTGTAGATTAATTTCTTATTAATTACATTTTATTTTACAGTTTTAATAATATTACAACCAAACAACTGAAAGTGTACAAGTGTCAAGTAGCTCTTTTCCATGGTCTAGATTTAAATTTGTATCTCTTCAATAATCCCGAACTTTTAGCGTAACTAATCTAGTTTATAACCTAATTATTATGAAGTGTTGTATGTCTCAATTTTATTCTTCCTGTACAATTGTTTTGTTTCACCAATTTCACATTATAACACACTTTAACTTATTGATTAAACCTTAACGCAACCCAATATGACCCCACTGCCCCCGCCGCCCTGATCAGACCCACTCTAACACTGAAGACGGGATCCCTCTAGCGAAGAGGTACTAAGAGGCAGAACGGAACCACCGAGACCAGCCGAAATCGACCTTATCTGTGGACTGAGAAACGCCACCCCATTTCTATAAATTAGTTTTAGTTTGTTTCATAATTTTATCTGTTTTATGTTATATATTCAGACTTGGGTTAAAATATAAATATATTATGTAAATTAAGTTCTATAATATAGACCAGTCATTTATTTCTTTAAGTAATTAATACAAAATGTGACATGTATTGGTAATTTTAACACTTACGTATACTGTCTTTGTAGGTACAGAAATGGCACCTAAATATTAGGTCATGATAATTGGGTTCAATGAAATGTAGTGCACTCTGTCTAAACCTATCCCTACGCTTATTTTTTATCAATGTCTTTCTGTTTCAAAAGTGTCAAAGTCTTGCTGTTGTTCTTTTCATTTAAGTTCTACAAGTTCAATCCTTGGTCCCGGCAAAGATTTATCTGATTACCAAACCCTTCCTTCACCTCTGACAAGACATCTTGTGAATGTGAGAAATGCCAGGCCTCCACCGTGGTTCGGATTCCACGTTAAACTGTAGGTCCTCCATTTCATCTCACAATCACCCTACCATTACACATTAGCGTTAGTGCGTATAACCCGAACGGGTAGTAAGACACGGTGCTAATAATAATAATAATAATAATAATAATAATAATAATAATAATAATAATAATAATAATAATAAGTTCTACAAATTGTGCGTCAAAATTCGTCAAGTTCATTAAGTCGTCTTGTCAGACTTGTTCGTTTATACCTACTGTGTTTGTCTAAAGTATCACGCGCATTGTAAACTCTGACGGGTGCTTGGAGCCGGCCAGCCGGGTAGGAGTGTCTGCGCTCAACCATACAGGCTTTGCTTATGCTGATTGCCGGCCGAGTCACGTGATAGCGCAGTGGCTTACGTGTCAGTTGTCCAGTTCTGTGAAACTAAATCTAATAGAGACGCCCAAACGTTTGTTTAACAAGTATATCGTCCCTACCGTCCATATCTCAGCTATGTGTCAATCAATTTTAACGTTCTTGGTGTCTATCTCTTCGTCTGAAACTGTGCTTTGTCTACGTGTGTCACCCACTAGCATTACTACCAGCCCCACCGGGGTGGGAGTTAAATACAGCCCTACTGACTATCCATTCAACTCTCTCTGTGCTAATAATCTTGTCCTAATCTGTGCCACGTGTGTGTCCCGTTACGTGAGTCGGCAACCAGTGTTAGCACCCACCCCACATGGGTGGGAAATTCTTAGACCCACTGCCCAACTATGCACCATCTTCCAGTGGGTGTGGTACCAAACACTCTTAAAGGTACCACACCAACCGTCGCCAGGGCCTACCTGGCGACCACGCTGGTGGTCTAAACCACCTCCACCACCACCACCACCACCACCTGCAGTGTTTCCACAAAGTGCGTTGCTACCTTCTCCGTGGGGGCCACCACCACCAGTGGCTACGTCTAGACACAGGCCTCCTTAGACCTGGGTACAAATTCATAGCGGAGTCAGCACGTCCCCATTGAGGATCGGCGGGCGGCCATCAGGCAGAGGGCCCAAGCCGCAGCCGACGGTCTGTGGATCAATTCAGCCCCGTTTTATGGACCTTTGGGACTCCCGGTGGTGCCCAAGCCCCTTCCAGATGTTACCCTTCCTCCCCAGACCACCCAGTCAGCCTACCCAGCGCAGGTGGCCAGAACCTCGGAGGAAGAGGAGGATCACCCCGCAGAGGGAGATTGGTCCATCGTTGGCGCCAGAAGTAAGTTATCCGGCCTCATCACGGAGTGCCGAGGCCATGGAGGCGTCTTCAGACAGCGTCCACCACCAAGAGGGGCACCAGGACGACCGCGGGCAAGCGGAAGGGCCGGGATGTGGAGCGCCGGGGCCCTCCCAAGAATTCGGCAGCCAGGAGCTCTCACTCCTTCAGCTGGATTGACGAACTCCGGGGAATATCGTCCGATACCGGTAGGGGTGAGTCAACGCCTTTAGTATCGGCATCACAACCAACCCAGCGTTCGCACTTGGCCCGTGCTTAGTGGTGGCCTTGCCGCGACGAGTAGGGACCCCAGTGGGGTACAAGCTGCTGCCGGTGCCGCTCCCGGGGGTACCCGTGCCTCAGTTTCCAACGACTTCCAGGGCTTGGGTGTGATCCCCAGGGATCCCCCAACTGGGTGGCAGGACACAAGCTAGTTCTGAGAGAGGCGGGACCCAAAGATTCCCAGTGATAGTGTGTGGAGGGGATTTCCGTGTGAACCCCTTCACGGCCACCAAGATACTCAGTAGCGGACTCGGAGGTGATCTCCGAATCAAATGTTCCTGCAACAGGCTGATGTTCTCTGTTCTCACCCTGGAGGATAGGACCATTCTTTTGGAGAGACTAATCTCTCAGGGGTATCCACCATATATTTTCCCCCTGGATAGTGAGAGAGACGATCGGCTCGTGTTCCACGGTCTCTCATTGTGGACCCCGACAGAGGACATCTTCTCAGAACTTATTGAGATGGGATACGGTGTGAGGAGTGTCACACGCTTGAGTGCGTGCGCTGCCGACCAAGATCAGCCGGAAAAACCGTTCCCCTTGTTCCTTGTAATTCTGGTTTGATGCCAGCAGTTGCAAGGACTATCAAAGGAGACTGTTTTCTCTAAAGTACGCGTTACTTTAGAGTCTTTCCGCAAAAAACAAACAAAAAAAAAACAACCTGGCACATCAGTGCCACCGTTGCGAAAGGCTTGGACACTCCTTGGTATCTTATCTCATGAAGGACAAGTGCATCACATGTGGTGCTGCACAGAAGCAAGAGATGAGGCGAGGTTCATTGTATTCGCATTAAGTATAGGTAATATGTGTATCTCTATGTCGTGCTGGTGAGTGTCCGTCCTCTCAATAAATAAATACACCATATCCTATCCGGTCCTCAAACTGAGGGCCCCTGTCTAGTCCCTCGTTATTGTTTAACTGTCTCCTCTTCATATAGCCTGTTCCAAATATAAGTTGGCACCAATAGTCCCAAAAACTAGCTACAGTACACTCCCAATATTCAATAGTCTGCCCACGAGGGGTGGGCAGTAATTTCAATACCAAATTCAAACAATTTTTTTTATTTCCTTCCCCGCCCCCCCTCTTATGATATATCTGCACAAGGTGGGCAAATATGCAAATTGGCAAAACTTTTATTTTCATTTCTCACCAGGGTTATGTATGAAAATGTCTACGTAGATTTGGTGAAGTACAAATCGTCCCGCAAACCGACCCCGGAGACTCCGTCAACAGAAACACGTCATCAAACCAGTGTCGAG
Organism: Timema shepardi; assembly: GCA_902151425.1. Lineage (NCBI taxonomy): Eukaryota > Metazoa > Arthropoda > Insecta > Phasmatodea > Timematidae > Timema > Timema shepardi. The sequence goes on along the minus strand of CABFVX010001901.1, from coordinate 80,880 downwards.
TGGTTCAATGTTCGGTCCTTTTTTGTTACATCTATGTGTCCCTCTGATATCTCTCCTATCTCGTGTATGTTTTTATAATAATCTCATCACCGCGTACTACACAATTCACATTTCTAAGTTTTCAGCATTAAATTTTATTTTTACGTATTATTGTCAATAAACTCTATAATTTGTATAATATTTCATCAACCTTTAATTATTTATCAATTAGACGTAAGCTCATTTTACAAAATAAAATTTATTCTAATTTAACGATCTGTTTAGTTCCTTGTATAAATAATTTATATATCTCCTTAATACGATCACAATGCATATTATTAAAGTAAATTGAGTGTTTGGTATCTTAGACCAGTGTTATTCAAACATCTTGGCTCACGTTCCCCCAGATATAGTTGATCTTTAATTTTTCACACCCAAAGTGGTAGGTGCATAGTACAAGTTATACATATTCTGGAATCTACATATAAAATAAATCCTAAACGCACACATATATATATTTATATATGGTAGTAGGAACTCGAAAGTTAATTGCCGTACTTATAAAAAGTACGCCACCTATAACTATCTTGAGATAGCTATATCAAGTCCAACTCATTACACCCAATATCTTTCAAGTCTATTATAATCTCCCATTTGTGTCTAAGTCTTCCCAATGGTCTCTTCCCATTGGATTTGCCAGTCAGAATCCTGAACAAGGTTCTAGAATCTCCCATTCTCCCTGCCTGTCCTGCCCACCGTAATCTACGAGACCTGTTTATCCTAACAATGTCTTGTGATGAGAATGTAGCTACAGGTGCGGTAAATGAGAAGGAAAATCCACCACACCGTGTTAAAATTGATCAATTAGGTTTCTAAATCGAACTTTTAAAACAACACAATCTGTTTGAACTTGTTTATTTAATCGTGGCGGCCTATACTTTAAATACTCAATTACAATTGTCTCAGACACAAATGATGAATTTTTTCTTTTTTAGCTCCACGTCTTACTACCAGTTTGGTTTCTACGCTTATGTACTGAGAACACTAGTAGTTTTAGGAATTAGGAACGTTATATTTAGAGGCAGAGTACCTGCTTTTGCATAGAGGGAGAGTGATTTTTTTTATAGAAAAAACACCTTCAGTACACCTGACCGAGTTTCTAATCTTAATCTCCCAGTCATCAACAGTCTAGTCTTCTGCAAGAGAAGTGCCCTAGACAATGCGGCCACCCAAGTGGGTCTAAAAATTGTTCAAATTGAAAATTTAATGCAATTTAATGGATATTTTGACAATCATTTGCTTCCAATGATTTGCAAGAACTATCATGCTGCCAGGAAATTGTTTATTTTACTATGAGATGTGGAAAACTCAAATTCGTCTCACTTTAACGGCCAATTAACGACTTGGAGCGATTGTCGACAGAGTTTCCCACCCCGGATATAGTGTATGTAGCTCATAATTATATAATCCACCCAACTCCTCAATAGTCTCATCGCTTTTTGGAACATATATTCTTAATTACCTTGTTTTCGAGCACACAGAATTTGTTTTCGTCATATAAGGCAAGAGACGTTTCACACCCATTTGGAATCGCCAGTAAGATTATTATTTTTTATATTCTGAGTTTTACAGTTCTTGAAAGTAGGCAAGCTGTCAAGATAAATATATATATTAGGGTGCTTCAAGAATATATGGCAAAACAAATCTTTTAGCGCACGGAAAGTTCACATAATTTTTTAAATTTCTTTTGATAAGAAAACCATTACTGAGAAATATGAACTTAATTGAAAATTTTCAGAACTGCCTCAAGCCTTATTATATGTGACTCATTGCTGTACCTTCTTTTCAGTGCCAGAACTGACCTGAATGACCAAATAACTGAAATGTATTTTGATACTACTTCTGCCAACACAGGCCATCTAAATGGAGCTTGTGTTCTTTTGGAAAGAAAACTAAATAAAAGGTTTTGTGGCTTTTCTGTAGGCATAATGTATTTGAAGTCGTTTGTAGTGATGTATTCAAGGCATTGTTTGGGTAACCTGGTCCAAATATGCTCCTTTTCAAAAGGTTTCAAGAAAATTGTTCAAATAAACAACAATACAAGTATGAAGTTTGTGCAGATGGTAGATTGGATGACCAACGCCTAACTCCACATCACGAATCAATCGCCTTCATATTGAGTGTATAGGAAGTTGATTGGTGCAATCTTCCACGAGAAGACTACAAAGAGCTCTTGGAATTAACACTGCTCTTTCTAGGCAGAATTCCTCCATGTGGTGTTAAGTTTAGAGATTCAGGTGCATTTCACCACACCCGGTGGATGGCGAAACTAATATGTCTTCAAAATTAATATCTTCTGAATACAACAATTGTTGTTTTAGTCTATGTTAGATACTGGATAGGTTACCAAATTTTGCGTGATGCTCCACCTAATGATTTACGCTTTATCAAGGCTTTGAAAAACTATAAGGAAGCATCAGAAGTAACCACTAAAAGAGGAACGGCAGCATTGTATCGTCATTTGTGGTATCTTAGTGAACATCTGGTGACACTTGGGTTATTTTATGACTTAGTAACGATCAAAACAAAATGAAAAATGTCAGAAAACTGAAACAAGTATCGAAGGAAGAAAAAAATAGATCGACCAGGTACAATAGAAAGGAAGATAATAGTGATACAGTTCTAGAACATTTTATTGGTCCAGTATGCCATTCTTTTTTGAAATCTTGAAACTGGATTCTTCATTCCTGAATACAGATATAAAAGAATGGAAAAATAGTCCTTCATTTAAACCAAAAACAAAAGTCGCACGCCTTTGGCTACGTACTTCAATTCTTCAATTATGAAACAAGAATGAAAAAAAACCCGTTTCTTATTCAAGTTGTAGAAATTCACTCTAAACGTTATTCAAAACTAAAAAAATGTAGTCTTTTAGAGAAATATTACAAATAAGGGAATTTAAAAAAGTAATAAAACTATATTAACTTTTCCTGTAAACATAAAAATGTGTTTAAGTTTAAAAGAATAAAAGTTTATAAATACACTGATATTGTTTTATAACGGTTTCAATTTTTCTACTGTTTAGCATCTTTAATTAAACTTAATAAAAATGTTTTTAATATACACAAGAATTTAACAGGCGCTGAGGCAGTATCAGTTTTTTTCCATATAATTTAGGACTTTTATTTTTTGAAGTACCCTAATACCCACACACGCACACATACATTCATTCAAAAAAAAAAAAAAAA